>JXWZ01000607.1:0-34550 GCA_000956215.1 Anopheles farauti No. 4
GAAAGAAACCGCAAGGTTCAAAGTCTCTATAAGCCATTCAAACAACAACAATAAGAGCTGCGAGTAAAGTGGCCATACACTGTTTTTACTTTCTTATAAGCTCTGTTAAGTATTTCTTTAAAAAAATGAAACATAACAAGTTATATAATTACGCTTTCAGAGTGTTTATTAATTTTATATTCTAAATTTTGAATTTGCAAATTATGAAAGAAACAAACTTTTGAAACAACCTAATTTCAACTGACAACAGTTTGTTATGATTTCATCGCTAAAAATATATGAATAGTTTTTTTTTCTCCAGACGGGTGCAAAATCATTTGCCTTGGTGGATGATGAATATGTGTAGCAAGTGTTTTCCCTTACGCCGATAATTTTACACACTTTTCCTTTAGCGGCAACAAGCTAACCATGAAATAACCGGTCCTTAAAGTGCGTGCATCGTATCGAATGTGGTGTAACAAACATAGTAATGCATAGTTTACGGCATTAGTTTTCTTTCTCGCTGCAAACGTCGTCATCGATGTCGTCGGGTTTTGATAGAAAATGAGTACCCGGCCAAGTCCCGCACCGTTTAAGCGTTCGATCGATGGATTATTTAACGTGTGGCTCAACCTTCGCAACCAGGGCCATGAGAAACCGCTCCGCAACGCTCTTTACAACGTGCTCGTGGTGGGTGTGATCGCGGTCGTGATCGGCGTGACGTTGGTGCTGGCACCATTCTTCAAGCCACTGCTGTGGGCCTTCCTGTTCGGGGCCGTACTATTTCCGGCGAAGAAACGTCTATCCGCCTCGCTGAAGCGCTGGATTGAGCGGATCGAGAAGGACGACAAGCACCTGTTGCTCGGTGTGCTTAGCGCACCGCTCTGCTGGGTGGATTCGCTTGGAGAGTTTCTTACCAGCTGGCTGAAGGAGCATATGAAAATCATCACCATACTGGTCGGTGGGCTAGTATCACTGCGCTTCATACTCTGGTTAACGCCGAGCGAGGTGTTTTTCTCCGTATGGAACTTTATCGTTTGGATCCACTCCCTGTTCCGGACGCTGCTCGGTTTGCTCTCGCTGCAGATGGTGGTTGTCATACTGGTTGTGTATGTATTAGGCGTATACTTTTTCTGGTCGCCGGAACACTCCATCCCATTCCTGGTGATCGGTCAGTTTCTCTGGATGGTTGTCGTCGGCTACGGGAGCAGCTTTCTCGGGGCACTGCAGGTGCCCGTTTTTCTTGGACTGCTTACGTACGGACTCGTGGGGTTACTGTACAATTTACAGAAAGATGAGCGCAACGTACGCTTCATCGACAAATGGCACAGTCTGCTGGACGTTACAAGTTACCGACTGGAGGATTCGGTCATCGCTATCAATCCAACCCAATCCGAAACCTCGAGAATCGAGGAAATTAAATCAAAACTACAGTTGGACGTAACGGCAACGCCGCAACTTTCTAGCACGATGAATGAAACCCCCGGTCACGGAACGACATACCCGGCCAGCATGCTCATGAACGTCGAAACGCTCCAGAGTGACAACTACTTTCGCTGGCTTTTCTACGCGTGTGGCGTAACGCTCGTGTGGATGCACACGTGGTTGATGTTTTTATGCTGTATCCCGATCTTTCTGCACATCGTACGACGAGTGGCCGAAGTTTTGGGTATTGTGGCGTACGTGTCTCAACAGTTCGACCATCACTGGCAGGTGCTGAAGCTGTGGCTGTTCCCACGCCATTCGGCGTTGCTTCCGCTATGTCTGCCGGGCATTCTTCGGCTCAACACAAACATTCATCGCTACGCGTGCGCTAAGTTACGCTCGTACATCGATGACATCACCTCGATCGTGATGATAGGCTTTCTTATTGTGCTCGTGATGCTGATCAGCGTGTTTGCCTTTACACAAATCTACTCGGAAGCTATCGCGGTCGCACAGCTGGGTTCCAATCTCGTCAACCGCACGCTTATTCACCGACCGGAGTTGATCGAAATGCTTCCAATCGGTGGGTAGTGGTTAAGTTGTAGTTTATTAGAAAATATATTCATTAATACAGTTGGAATTTCCTTCTCGCTAGATATGCAATCGATGGACAACATTATCGACAATGCCTATAAATATGGTCGTTCGCATATTGAGCAGTACGTTGATGGCATCTTTAACGATACGGATCCGACGCAAGCAATCAAGCTAAAGATGCAGATCCTGAGCGTCTGGGATCGTCTGATACAGAGCTGGATGGATCGCAGCAATGGCGAGGGCATGGTGGGACCACGTGTGCCCGCCCAAGCCATACGTATGACGATTGATGAAATTTTCATAAATCCAAGTAAGCTTAACGCACGAACACATTCTTCAACACGGTGACAACGTTTCTTATACATTTATGTTGTGTAATTTCTCCGTTCAGTAACGAAAGCTGGCCTGATTGGCTTCATCAAAAGTAACTTCGGTATGCTCTGGGAAGTGGCTGATTCGTTGTGGATGCTGCTGCGTACGAACCTGACATTGCTATTGTCTGCCGTCGGTACGCTTGTGTCAGCTATTCTAGGCGGCGGCCACGCTGTGTTAAAATTTTTGTTTCATACGGTAATACGCTCTGTTCGGGCTCGTTGTTACTTGCTCTTTAGTTTAACTTAAACGAAATTCCCTGTTTCTCTGTTTTAGATTATTTTCTTCACGACTTTGTTCTATTTGTTGCAAAGCAGCCAGGATCGGTACGCACCGACGGCCATCACGATTAACAATTCGTGGGGCCCACGCATTATACAGGCGTTGGAGGATTCAATATCTAGTGTGGTGGTGGCTACGCTTAAACTGGCCCTATTCCACGGCCTGTTCACCTGGCTCACTCATACCGTGTTTGGAGCCCACATCGTCTATCTACCGGCAGTACTGGCTTCTATTTTGGCTGCTGCACCCTTCCTGGAGACGTACTGGTGCAGTGCGCCCGCCTTTCTCGATTTGTGGCTGTCGCAGGATCGTTTTTGGCTGGGCGTGGTGCTTGTGCTGATACATTTCATTGTTCCGTCCAACTTTAACCCCATCATTCACTCAGAGATTAAAGGGTAGGTTCAAAGAAGGGTTTTCTTTTTTTTTGTATAACGATATCCTTCGTTTCTGTTCCAGAGGTGGCCATCCGTACCTGACCGGACTATCGATAGCCGGTGGAATGTATCTGTTCGGCCTGGAAGGGGCTCTCTTGGGGCCTCTGCTGCTCTGCTTGCTGGTTGTTTTATTTGAAGTTACCATTAGCGCTATCAGAGATAGTCCAGCAACGCCACAAACTAGGTAAGACAAAACTTCCCTTCATTCGTAAACACGTTTTTGTTTGGACGCTAACCTTTGCGTATTGTTACTTTCGTTCTGCTTTTAAAATTATTAACTAACACGCTTTGGCAAACGGAATTTGGGAACCGATTTATCAACGCCGGTAACGAACGTGTATGATATCAGAAAATCTAGCCTCGATACGAACAACGATATCTACTCACCTGCGACGACGTAAGTAGAAGAAAGGCGCACTTGGCTGCTGTTAGGAGCAGTTTTATGTTAGATTTTGATTAGTTTGTGATTCGGCGTTATTGGCATTTGTTTTCAAAATCGGTAAAGAGTCATTCACAAAAGGTTTTGAATTTACATGACCGGGTTTGAATTCAGCATAAAAAACATTTATGCTTAAATATAATTTATTTTGTGTTATAATTGGAGGATGTTGTAACCCTGGGCTGTGCTATAATAATATGACTATAAGAATGGTAATGATTGTCTACTTGATTTGGTTTTGGAGGATTATTTTATCGCAGCTTAGGTTGGTTTTGAAATAGAAAATCCTCCAGTTTATTTAACATTACTTAAAAGATTAACTTTTTACGTTGAATTTATACTTAATATGAATTGCCCAAGAAGAATGGATTTTATAAAATAATCAATAGTGCTCAAATTGATCAAATTAATGTATGAGTTTGAACTAAACGAACTTTTTACCGATTTTATTATCGTATTATTTTCTCAAAAAGCCAAAAAGCCTAGTGTCTTCTAACCCGTCGATTAATTAGCCTGCTAATAAATGATTTGAGGTAGTCTTTGCAATAAGAATAGTTTTGTCTTAAATGAAATGTTGATTGTTGTGTTTAATGTAGATGTAAAATTGATAATAGGTTATCATTTTAACAAATGGCAACAATTATCGTGTATAGATAAAAAATAACATTTTCGCCAGTAGAATCGGTTTAGTCGCTAATATTGGCTCTCATGTCCATGTGATTGTAAAGTTGGGTGTGCATTTTGTATTTTACCTAACCAGTTTTGCTACAAATAAATCGTACCTAATGGTCTTTAAAGCTGTTAAAGAAATCAATTGGTTTTGTTGATATCGTTCATTTTCCATATCGTTACATTCAGCTCATGCGAAATAAAACTAGCTATCAGTCGTTTGCTTAAAAGAACGATTAATAATTGAATGATGTTTCTCATGCATATTGGCATTATTTTTTCTATCTTCCACTTTTCTTGTTCCGTATCATTTATGTCCGTCACATTTATGGTGCGTTTAAAACATTCCAAACACAAATTTACAAATTCTTCTAACCAGTTTGTGCCACGAATGGCAACAGTTCGTTCGTCGCGGGGATGTAAGTAACAGCGTAGGGTAGTGTGTTTGTACTGTAGTTCCGGTTATTCCTATCAGAAAACGGATGCTACCCCGGCTCTGTATTTCTCTCGTTCTTCTCCCGTACCTTTGGCGTTTCGGTTTCGCAACGGTGTAGTATTGAGCATGTTTACATCCACACCAATACTCTTCGTTTAATTTCATCCCAATTCATTTCGTTTTTCATCCATCACCGGTCGACTCGTCTCGTCACGCATCGTAGCAAGAAAGCGGCTGCACCATCGGCAGCCTATTTGATTCGGACCAAAGATGGAAAATTTTTAAACTCACCACTGGCAATGAATTGCACCGCGTCACCCACGTGCATGAACGTTCGTGGCACGCCTTTACACTGATCCTGTGCTAACGCGTGCGTAATAAACGTTTTATTCGATTCGAATTATTTTACCATTTTAATGGCCACGTTCATTAATTTGCCTATGTTTTGCAAGTTTAACAATTTTCAAATTGTACATATCATATTACCCTTTCTAACATCTTTCGGGCACTGTTCGATGAGCGTCCACCCCAATAGTTCCATTTGTTTACGCTTGTATCCTTTCATCCCGTTCCGATGTGCATGTCTTTTGCCAACCATCCCTCGTGTCCCGTCCAATGCCTTGCACGTGGACAACACACAAACAGCAACAACTTCCGGTACGCCGCATTCCAGGAGCAGATGAGCGTGGATGGACCACCGCCCACCGGGCGTACTACGGCACCGGCCTCGTTAGCGACCAATGCTACCATGCCGGCCAGTATGGATCGTTCAACGCTTACACCGCAGAGTGCGGCACCTTAAATTCATGCTTGTATTTATTTGTTTCATTTCTTTCGTTCACAAAACGTTGCATTACAGGACTAAAATAGATTCTTTATCTGCAGCCACAGGCACAGGGAAGTGTTTTTGTGATAAAAAAAAATTATTCCGCAGAATTATACAAATATTTATGAGTTTTGAGTCGACGATAGAAGCCTTAATGGCTCGCTTAAACTTAGGGTTCGCTCTCGCGAACGCCACATAAGGCAAGCTTACTGGAACAGTTTATTTTTATCCAAAGCGAATTTATAGTGACTAACATTTAGTGTGAATGAATAATAAAGAAAATATGATGTATAAAAAAAATCATCAGCAACTTAGAATGGGAACTCCGGGTGCTTGGTAATACTGTCCGAAAAAAAAATAATAAAAAAAATAAAATGTTTAGGAAACAAATTGTTGTGAGCTCATTTCATTCCTAATCACTTACCCTGGGAAGAAGCCGAAGTCACAAATGCGCACGTCCTGATCAAGCCCATTCAGTTCGGTCATATCGCCGTCCGGCAGTTCGAAATCAAAAACGGAAATGTTCTCCCGCAGGCGGTTTGCGTTTGTGCTCTTGGGGATGGTCACGATGCCACGCTGCAGTAGATGGCGTAACAAGACCTGGGCTGGTGTTTTGCCGTGTCGCTGCGCGATCTGCTTTACCACCGGGTTGTCCAGCAGATCCGGCACCTCGCGGCTGCGGAAGAAGGGGAAACGAATACGGGATACGGGATGTTAGGGCTCGCCGCCGGGGATAAACCATACTCGCGCACACTTACTTCAGCAGCTTCTCGATGCCCTTCGAACCGAGGGGCGAGTACGCGGTCACGGTGATCCCGTTCGCTTTGCAAAACTTCACCAGCCCTTGCTGCTGCAGATAGATGTGATTTTCGATCTGTGCGTTTGTAGACGAAGAAAGGAAACGAAACGAAAAGGATACAGTCACACTAATAGGATAGTACCAGTGTACCGCACCGAACCTTACCTGCAAGTTGGCCGGCTTAATTCGGCAATTATCGAGCACTGTCTGTATTTGCCGCTGGTTGAAATTCGATAGGCCTATGCTGCGTGCGAGACCGGCATCGGCGATCGCTTCCATGCTCTGGTGCGAAAGAAGGAAAGACAAAAAACAGGGCAGAAAGAAATTGAGATCGTACGAAGAACTCCTACGGCTCCCGGCGAAGTGGCCACTACAAAGGCGATCCCCGATAGGTTCGGTTTCGGGTTCCTGCACCCGGGATTGTGCGGTAGTGGCATAGAGTGGCAACAGTAAACCAAAGTTCCTTCCCAAAGGACCTTCCTCTGTTTGTTTGTTGGTTTTTAGCGAAGGATTGACTTTTTTGTATCAATGTAAGTGATTCCGAAACGATGCACGGTGTGTTAAATCTTTCCGGAAGTGGTGTAACTGATCGAGTTTGCAGCTTGCGTAAGCCGAAACCGATGAGATTCGGACTCGTTTGTAATTCGGTAGTAATTGGTTTCGTGCAATGTGAAGACGGATAGCATGCACGCTCAATCCTTATGAGAACGGCGAACCGGAAGCGACTCGTGGATGGTTTGCGGGTCCTACTATTGTTTTCTTCAGACAAGTCATTTGATGCGCGTGTTTTGGTATGAATTTACGAATATTGTGTGGTGCTTGTTAGGGGAGATATGGTGAGCGGTGTGGAAGGAGGGGGTGTCTTGTGGTGTTTTGATGAGATAAGATAAAAAACTGGTGCATAAATATGCATAAAACTCTTTTTCACACAAGCGAAATAGCTATAAGCAACAGGTGGGACGAAGTGTTGTTTCACAAAGTGCAAAACCTTTGTTTCTTACAGTTACAAAATTAGTATCAATGACTAGTTATCAATTATTTAATTATATAGCTTCAAGGTAAAAGCTATAAGAGCATTCGAGTTAAACACCGGTTGAAATGGGAGCAGATGTAAAATTTATAATTCGATTAAAATGATTCAAATGTGATTTAATTTGAAAAAGTATGTTTTGTTAATGAATCCATTTTCGTGTAGCACTGCGGGAGGCGGCGTACTCAATCCATTATGCAGCGCGTACGATTCATATTCAATCCGAAAGTAAAACCTGTTTAATGGTCACACATTTTTCACGATATAATATAATGATTTCGTGTGTTTCCCCCATGGTTCACATTTACGATAGGGTTTTGTGAAAATATACGAATACGATCGCGCTTTCACCTTAATTAGTGCAGCGGATGGGTCAGATGAGTAAATTAACATAAAATTCCGTCCGCTGAAGACGTTCGCTTCCGCCGGTGGTACCATCGGGCGGTACTGCCCGTGCGTGAGATTTCTGCTTACCTTCCACAGGCTGACATGGTCCGTTGTGGTTTCGAGTACGATTTCACCATTGTCATCCGTCAGGAAGGGTCCATCCACTTCGGGCACGGTAAACGGGACGTGCACCAGGTACAGATCGACGTAATCGAGCGCCAGATCGGTCAACGATCGTTTGAGGAATTTTTCCACCGTCGAGGCGCGCGTACCTGTTGAAGATGATAAAGACAAGCGGAGTTAATACCGTGTGTTTAACAATAGCAAACAATTTTAAACAAGAGGGCCGTATTTGAAACCCGCGCGACTGATTGACGTTGAGAACGGTCGAAGTGTTTGGCCAAAAAATACTGCTGACACACGCTGAAATCGGTTGCTTTTCGTTAATGTCTACGTACCGTGCGGGGGCAATTTGGTGACGATGAAGAGCTCGTCGCGCGTTACCCTTCCGCTGTCGATCCACTGCTTCAACACACGCCCGATCGTCGGTTCGTTCAGATAGACCGGCGCACAATCGATGTGCCGATAGCCGGCTTCAAGTGCCTCGTTCAATGCTTTCTCCACTTCGTCATCCGGAGCCTGTTTTGGGGAGCACAAAGGTTGCAGCACACCACAGCAATTACGATCGTACACACGGCGCATCTCACACATACACAATCGCCCACCGATTACTACTTACCCGCCAGGTGCCGAACCCGAGGGCCGGCATTTTGTGGCCATTCTCGAACGCTAGATCCATTTTGCAGGCCATGTCTCTCGCTTGCACACTGTTCACTACAAACGGAACGATTTGTTTTAAAACCTAACGTCACAGGACCACACACTTTGTGCTTCGATCGTGGTGGTTGTCTCGCGCGCGACTGCAGCTTCGGTGTGGAAGTCCGTGCCGTTTTGTTCCAAGATCGGCTCCCGAAACCAATCGCCCGTGGTTGGAGCTCTCCTGATCCAGTCCGAAACCGGTCGCATTCGTGCTCTTTCGCTCCAGTGTCGAAGCGGATTTGGAGCTCATGTTGTTTCTCCCATGCAAATTTATCGTCGCTCGCGATCGGAGCGAGATGTGCTCCTCCGGAGAATGCAAGCGGGTGCATTCTCGTGGGTTGTAATTCAACTGCGTTTGAATGCATGCACTGTTGATGTGCAATTAAACATTTGTATCCAAAACTTTAGCTAACTTTCAAAACTTTGGGAAAACGAGAAGTTTAGCTTACGTATAAAATTACTTTTATGAAATTTTTTTTTGTTTTTGTTAGTTTCTAAAAACTTCGGTACGTTTAGTGTCTAAAAGAACGAATGCCGAGGCGATCTAGTAAGCCGGTGAGAGCCAATATTTAATATGCTGTTAAGAGCACCCGAACGGACTGAAAAAAGAGACAGTACAAACAACGTCGTAAGTGATTGTATGCTGTAAATCCCATCATATTGCATTTAGCCGCTCATATTGCAATTGCCTGCAGAAACGGTGACCGAGAATATGGTTGGGGAGACGATAATGCAATTCACTGCCAAGCAAACGGAACGTGGTAGTCTCTGAAATATTTTTTTCTCACTCTAGCGTTTGCACCAAAAGTACAGTGTGTGTCGTGACTATTTGCTCATTCTTATACGAATGTGTTAAAAATCGTTTCGAGCGGAATGATTGAAAAAGTGCTCCAAATAATCTTTCATGTACATACCTAGATTCGTCACAAAACTGTTGGTTTCCACGGATCGCATTTTAAAATGCGTTATAACAGCTTGTTGTTCTAAGCGATTGATTTTTTAATCAGCTTAAAATAATCTAGAAAACTGTTGAAATGAATAACTCTTTGATCGCAAAACATAATAAACAGGATTACAAAAGCAGCTATACTATTCTGAGACAAATTCGCCAGATACTCATAACACCAATCCACACTTTTACTACCAGCCCTGAACAAAGCACAGTCTTGATCGAAGTAGGACGCAATTAGTTTAAAACAGCAGATCGGTCTACAATTCTTCTATGGTTTAATTCATTGAATACCTCAAACGCACACGCAATTCAATTATTATTTCGCAAGATGAAATGAATGCGTCCTAGGAATTAAAAAAAAAAAAACAAACAACCGAATGCACCGAAACGTTAACCGTCGCCGAGCAAACACCGAACACATCAGCAAACATATCAACAAACCGTCACAAACAGAGAATGCTCTAGGGAATATCCCGTCTCCACATCATGGCCGAACTCGCTGTCAGAATCATGACGGATGCGAGAGAACTACGGTGTCCTAGGTCCCTTTATCAACGGTGTGCCTCCATTATTGTTCGCTTCCCAACACGGCCCAAGGGGCGGTGTTTCAGGCAGTTCGACATAATTTCCCTACGAGCAGATTGCCCATTGCAAATGGCCGCACCGTCCGCGTAATTTGAGACGATTTAATCAAACTTTAATGTAATACTACCTTCCCTAAAACGGACGAACGCTGAAAGGGAAGGGAATAAATGGTTGGAACCGGGTTTCCCAATGGCCAGATGACCGCTGTTGCATGAAAATACACGAGGGATTTGGGAAGTTTGTGATATGATAGACCTAACAACTCAGTCGCCCTTTCGGTACATGATAATGGATGATTTAAATAATAAACTAACTACCCTATCGCAGCAGGCTCTGGCATGGTTTTTAATTAAATTTGCTATCCGAACTGTGCACCATGTCATTACCAGAACTCTTACGTATAGATCTTCAAGTGCTCGAGGATTCGTTTGTTTACTGATTGCTCCTCCGTTTGGTCAACTTAAAGTGTGTCGATACCGGCACGGGAAGTCTTCCGGAGATCCTTCCCGTACTACCTGAGCGCTTGAAAAACGCTTTTTGTGTTCCGTGATCTACTTTCCGGTAATCCTTTCCGCATCTGCCTTGGCAGGGCGCCTACGGGCAGAAACACGTCCGGTGAGATCTGGAGATCGCGTTCCGGTTGAGAGTTTTTGTCAACCGAACAGATTCTGATGCCTGTAATGCCGTCTGCCTGGCTATACGTCCATTTGTCTTATAGGATTGTTATTGCATGGATGTTTTGGAGGGACACACGAAACCCACGCACCACCAGGCTGTTTTTTTTTTGTAAAGCAAAATACTCACTTATTTCCAAATCACTCGAAATAACCACTCGGTGTTGGTGGAAATCTGACGATCTCGTCAACAGAAGTAAAAAAGAGCACTTCAACAGTTTCAACAAACCGTTACGATCGCGATTACGGGCAACTGTTGGCTACAGGCCGCAAAAATGCGGTAAAGTTCAGAGGTAACTATGTTTTCCTGAAATATGGCGATTGAGCCGCTAGGATAAGATCGGTGGTTTTTGCATGGTTACAAGTACGATAATTGCTTGTTTCCAATTATTGCTTGTGTTCCAAAAAAGAAAACAAAAAAAACGATGCCAAAATTTCTCGTTTAATATTAGTAATTAACGGTTTTGCATGCTTTTGTAACGAATGGTTTAAGGATTCAAAATTTAACTCCACTCACCAAGCGCATTTATTCAAAAATGTAAAATAGAAATTTGCAGATATCGAGCTATAGAAAAATGTTACGATTATTTTGTCGTTGAGCTTGATGCAGTGTTCTGTGTGAGACTTAAATTAAAGTACTACAAATAATAAAAATGCGATGATTTAACATCTAGCTAAATCAAATTTCAATTATTACACTCACGGAAATTGCGTTCCAACGGTATTAATTTACCTCGAGATCTTTCATGAAAGTAGTATTTTTAATTTTCAAAAGGTTTGTTAAATGGTTGAATGGTTAAATGGTTTAATTAATTTAATCAAACAAAACTATCGCATCCTGACATATTGTTAGGCAAATTAATAGTTTTCCTCTATTTCATACGTGAAACGGCGGTGATGGTTCATTTTTATACAGCGCTTCAGTTCAATTTTATAAAGATTGTATTGAAATACCCGCTTATCTTGCGATATGCTATATGACTGAGGTATGCGAAGGTCTTATTGTTAATTCAATATAGACAATGAACATCTGGTTTGAACATAGGGCCACGTAAAACGTTCGCGCTCAATTGCATAAAAAATGTTTTCCGACGGTAAATTGCATTCGCTTTTTAATAAAATATATTTTTTAATCGAATCGATGTACTATTTGATATAAATGTCACACAAAAAATGTAAATTGTATGCTTTGCCGGAGCCGGATGAAATACTGAAATGTTCGGTCTGAAATATTCCAAGCTGTTCATCAACCTTGCACTAGTCATTACGTAGTTCTATAGTTAGATTTTCGCGTTGTATGTTAGTGAATGGAGTATTTACCATTAAATATATTAAGAAAATTGCTAACACAGACTGGTTTAGAGTGCTTCTACTCCAAACAGTTGTACAAGCGTTCTAAAAGCCGTATCCGAAAAACAGAGTTAATTTAATAATTATTTATTTATGTTTCCTTATCCAAGATAACATCCTCTTATTGTCAACTAGCTTTAAAAAATAAGAGTAAACCAATTTATCAAATTGTACTATATATTCTTTTCCTCTTGGAGATGCCGGGGATTGAACCCGGGACTTCTCACATGCGAAGCGAGCGCTCTACCACTGAGCTACATCCCCATGTGATTTTGGGGGACCATCTGTACCAAGCAGAACGCCCAAAATTATCGCCTAACTAGCGATGAGCTCATTGCACTGATTATCTCGTGCTATCTCGCGCATGTTGATTAATAGAAATCTATTTTATGGAGCCAAAAACAACCGTTGTCTAATGTTAATGGTTGAATATTGGATTTTTACTGTTGACATTGCTGTTAAATTATAAATAATCTTCCATTAGGCCACCGAGTGGCCTTAAATTTAGATTTTTTATATAAATTTAACGATCACACATTACATATTTTTTATTTCATAATAAAGCAATGGTCAAACCATTTTCGCTCAACATCATCAATATTATGGTCTTTTCAACAAAATTAACACAAAAATCGCCATGAAATGCGATTAAACTTAGATAAAAGAACCTTGTAAAAGAAAAAAAACTGTATAAATTATCGTAGTACAGCAAAAACACTTTGAAATCAAATCTTCCCTCATTTCCGACTCTGATCGAACCAAATCACTGAACCTATAGCTGTAAGGAAGTCATTAGTGGAACCTGCTTGCACAGTTCAGCTAATACCGTAGATCCGTACACATCCGCTTTGCCACTTCAGCGCATAAAAGACAATCCTTCGTACTGAACGTAGCTCGAACGTCTTGAAGCTGGGCTTAATCCTGTGACACGAAGCCTGCAAAGAAGCAGCACGCCATTGTTTGGGCAAAAGGAACGCTTAATCTCAACCATTCATCCTTCATTTGGCAGGACAATCAGGACTGTTCAGCGCGGTAGCAATGTTGAGATTGCTATTGGCTCGTGGAACGTACCCGGTACATGTTTTTTTTTGCTAGACCGAACGCAATGTTTACGACCCGGAAACCGATGTTTACTCCGTAAGTGGAGCACAATTCGCTAAAGCTAACAAAAATAAATCAAAACAATCGTAAACAACGAGACCTGTCGCCGGCCGTTTTCGGGCGTTATCACCCTTTCCGAGCATTGAACACACCCACCCGAGGAAGGTGACCCGTGTCCCGTGGAATCCTTGCGCCTCTCCTCACGGCCATTTAAGCTTCCTCCTGTCCCGATACCCTCGCGCACGAGCTTACCGACCAACAAGCCCGACCAACTCACCCAATCCGAGACGCACACGACTTTGGTGGACGGGTGGCAATGTTTCGAATGATTACAAGGATCGCTTGCAAAACAAACCACACTAAGCACCACAAACATATCCATCGGGCATCGGGATACACTCGAGGATAATCCATCCCCTGTTACTACCGCTAGGTTGGAAAGTCTTACCCAGCAGAAGATTTTCATAAAGCTCTCGGGTCGTACCTTATTCCATTAGCCTTTTCAAGTGTGCGCCCCCGGCGCAGGCTTTATTCAAATTCTTCCACTTCAATCGGAGCAGTTTGGAGTGCTATCTTATTTTGCTACCGGTCACGATCGTCCGGCGAACTATCGGTCACCATGTGCCGCACATGCTGACCGCTGCGCAGCGCAGATCTGCTCCTAGGGCAGATAATCCTGGGTGTATGAAAAGCCGGCTTTGGATGGGCTGGCGCGGACGAGCGCTGGAAAAGATCGTCCTAACTTTGCCGCCACAAGTATGGCCACCGTGTTCACATACTCCTTACACTCATCGCATCGCCCGAATGCTCAGTTTTGAGACGGTTGTTCTGTGTTCGTACATTCGTTCTGTCGGCACTCACCCAAATCCCTCTTTTGCGGCGGTAAATTATGTAATAAGGATTAAAATTTGTATCCTACTGCGCGATTGTGGTTCGGGTACGGTTGCGATTGATGTGCTGTGCGCCGGACATTGGATACATTCCGGTAGCCATCGATGGGCGTTTTGCGAGAATTATGTAAATAGAAGATTACTCGACGGGACCACCTGACTCCGTCGTTGCAATGCTGTTGGTTCGGTGCAATTTTTCGTGAAACAACATACAACTGGATGCAAAATTCAACCAACAATAAAATCCCATTCAACAATTCGCAATTTTTTAAAACAACCGTTCTCATTGCATGAAGAATCGTTTAGATATTTGTTATTGTTTTACTCTGGTGGGGAAATGTTGATTTTGTAAAATTTTAATCAGTACAGAACAAACACTTTTTATGTTATCTATTTTTTCCTTATTCGATTGTATAATAGTTGAAAGTATACAGGGATTTACAATTTTTTTAATTTGAATTTTAAATTTTTTTTTAATTCAGAACATGCCCCCTATAGTTAAAGTACAGCTATCAATATCAGTTGCTTGGATGATGTATGCATTAAATCTCAAAGTTAACTTAGTATGGTAGTTAACTCAATATGGAAACTTTAAAAAGAGACGTGTATAAAGTAACGAAACGTCTTTGTAGATCATATAAAGTCGTGATATTGAAACAAAGTAGCAAATTACAGACAATAAAGCATATGGCAAAACCGGGTGAAATGTGTGAAAAAATTCTCGATTTAAAATTATATATTTAAAGGACGTGGAAAATTGAGTGGAACTCCGGAATAAACCAGCACCCATGAAATCATCACCGATATTCTAATAAAATGATATGTGTCGCGTCTAATTCGACACGATATCGTCATTACAAAATTAGAACAAACTTTTTTGTCAACCGGCCCAGAAACTGCCCCATTATCATCTCGTTCGTTAACTTCGACCGAACAATTTATCGCCACTGTCGCATCGGAAGCAATCGGATTTTGCGCCATCATCACCAGCTGCCATCTTTCCGGCCCGTTGCGTGCAATCCCTTTCGAGTGTCCTTTAATGAGCGGAGAACAGCAACGCAGATTTTGACGCAATCGTAATTTAATTACCGACCGCACCAAGCATAATGAGAAACGCATTCAGGGGAGAGGTTCCTTGAAAACGGTGAAAAAAAAAACCGTAAGATGTACTACGGCGATTGATCTCCGGGTTTTGCGCCACCAAACATTACCGGTATCGGTGTCGGTTACACCAGGATTTCCCATCATACTGCTTGTTGGCAGGCCAAATTTTACCTTGTGCCCTTTATTCTTCATTTTCTATCCACCGAACAGCCGTAACAGACCAATACGAATGCGATCCTTAGGGGAAGCATTTCACATCCGATGGCACGCTCCGTGCAACGGCAAAGTAGGAGGAGTCTGTGTGATGCGCACCTCTGGCGTCAGCTTCCATACCCTCGGTTGTGTGTGTGCGGTGGTGAGGAGGTTGAGCAAATATTTAGACAGGGATTCAATTTTTCCCAAACAATACCCCTCAAACATGAAAGGCAGGACTTCATGGGAGGAATTGTTGGAAAGGTGGAAAATAAAAAGGATGTGATCGGTAGCTACCGGCGTTCAGTGTGCAGTTGCTGGTGGTAAGGACGTGGTCGGTCGCAGGACAACACTACACACACATTCAGTGCGATGGCGGCCTCCAGTTGCAAAAGTGTGGCCCCGCTGAGGCAAAGTGATTTCAGCATTGAGCATATCCTGACACGCGCTGGGGAACGGTACAGCAAGCGGCGTAAGCTATCGAGTGAAGCGTCCAGTTGTCGAAGTTGCTGCACAAGCAGCCCAGGAAGTGAGCACAGTGATGGGGCTGAAGGTGAAGATCGGTTACGTGACGAGACCGGTACGGAAGCCGATGAGGAGCTGGAGGAAGAGATTGACGTGGGTCAAACCGGACGACCGGATGCTGGATTTATGCCGGCGGTACCCGGCTGTGGTGGGATGCCAACGTTCGACTGGCTGTATTACACTCGGTACCATCCACCGAAGTTGCCACGTAAGTGTCCACAAGTCGCTCACAACCAACACTCGCACGAGACTCTAGCGAACTCTCCAACTAAATAGGTCCCCAAAAAACTGGTCCGGTCAAACGTACACCTGGCCGTTTGCCACGTGTCCCGTTTACGCCGGCCCAACTCAGTGCCCTGGAGGACGCTTACAAGGTGTCCACGTACCTGAGCTCCGAGGAAGCGAACCACCTCGCCTACAGCCTGGAGCTGACTAACACGCGGGTGAAAATTTGGTTCCAAAACCGACGGGCTAGGGATCGCCGGGAAAAGCGGGAAGCAGCACTAGCCGTCGGTGGTGTAAGCTCCATGACGTTACCACCGCTTTACGGCGCGGCGGCTGCGTCGACGATACACACTGGCGCTACCGCAAGTAACTCCCATCCGTCGTCACCATCCAGTGTTGAGGCATGCGGTAGTAGACGCAGCAGAAGCCCCAACGCCGATAGAACCTACTAAAAACACATTGGTCCGATTCGTATGTGTGTGCGCGCGCAGAACGATAAGTGAACGACTAGCAAGATGTTGTGATACGACAGAACAATCAACGGTACAGTGATTTTTTGATAGTGTATTTTTAATGCATTTTTGTACATATGATACGTTTAAAGTTTAAGCAGAGCTGCAGTTTTGTATGCAGCTTTTTAAAAACGAAAGTGCGATCTAAAGTTGAACCTATTTTGTAAAAATCCTGTATAATGTGTAAAAGTACTTATGGTTAAGATAATAAAGATTATTTACATTCAGTTGATTGCAAAAAATAGATTATGTGATGTCACCTGACGGGCGCTGAAAAATATATATTAACCAATATATAGTGGTTGCTAGGAAACCATCATGCCCATGCCCATCGCTCATAGCTGTCTCTGCGTTGGTTGTCCAATTATTTTCAATAGTATGACAGACCAGACGACTAAAATCTAATGAAATAATTAATTTTGGAAAAAAAATGCAAAATGAATTTGAAATTTAGCAAAACACTTATTTAGTTAATAATGTTTAACACATTGAAGAGCTAAACAATGTTTCATTCTTGTTGGCTTCGCACTTCATTGAACACTGCTACATCTAAAGAAAGTCCACGCAACAGACACTTATGGACTGGATTAAAAACTGTAGGCGAACGGCCATTGGTGTAGTTATAATTTCATTTTGCAGCCAACGAGGAATAAATCCTCATCGCTCATATTCAGAATACATCCAACTTCATTTGGACGACTATTTGTCTCAGAATGTCTCATGCCAAATGAAGTAGCCATTTGTACGGTATAGATATTACCATTTTTGTCATCATGTTATCACTCATTAACACAATATGTTTTTTATCAGGTATTACCTTCAATTGTTTTGTGGCACCATAATTACAATGTTTTTAAAATAGACTCAAAATTTGTTGCAAATAATATTAAAACAGCTGTAAAATATGTATTGCTAATAAATCACCTATTAGCCCATCGATGCTCGCTTTTCTCCCTCGGTATCGGCGCAAAAATAGCAATTAAAATAGTTTGAAAAAATAGTCTAGAAAAAGTGAAAACAATGCAGGAGCAAACTTGCACGAATAAAAAACGTATAAACACCTAACACGCTAAGAAGATTAAAAGAAGGCAAACCTTTACATACTGCTAAAAATAAATTCCTATTTTGATATTGTGTAACTTAATGAAGTAAGATTATAATCTACTCTAGATTCTGCGATCTGCTCACACACCTATGTTCCATATGTTTTCCAGTACTTTACCGGTCATACATACCAGGTACGCAACCAAATCCACGAAGGCATACGGTTTGTTACAGAGAACATAGTATCGGGTTCTACTAGGTGAAGGGATTAAATCGAAAACGCATATCCATTTGGACCATGCGTCTCCAACTTAGGAGAATATGAAAGTTTTCTCACAAGTTCTATTTATACAATGAAACGGTTTTTTTGAAGTTCATATAATACATCGAAGAATCTCATTCTATTGTTGAAAACCAAAAATAATCCCTTTCAGTAAAAACAATGGCGACCATTTCTTCTTTGTTGTCTTTTCTAAAATTTCCTAGACAATCTGTACGCTACCTTTGCCCAGTATTAATTCATTTGCGTTTTGTTTTTACGGTAAGCAAGGAAAACAAATAGCTTACAGAGTTTGCCTTTAAAACATCAATAATTGAACATACTTCTAACTACCATACTTTGTGTGCAATAGTCTGTTTTACAGGTGTTCGGTAAATCTTCTCAATCTTTTACGCTGTACATAATTGATGCTACTGCTGCTGCTGCTGCTCTTGTGATAGCATACGCTATGGATTATTGTTAATATGCACATCGATCTAGCACTTTATCTACCTGGGGAGATAAACAACAACACTGATTTTGCGGGAATAGTTTGTCTGCTTCAGTAGATGTACACTCAGAGATAAATAAGCGCCAGAAGCTTTAATTTATGTTGATTCCTCTTATGGTTCAACCCTTCAGCGAGCATGGCTTTCCTTTCGTAGCTGCTTATACTGTGCTTGAGGGATAAAGCAAAATCTATTTCAAAATTATCTATTTCTTGTTCATTACCTTCTGTTCAATTCCAGTTGTATATGTGCCATTTACAGAACCCTTATTGCTGATCAAAAGAGTGAATACGTTGTGCGTAGACCTTATCTCCTGTTTCGCGTGTTATTGTTTGCATGTTATTCTCTTCTGGTGGCGCGCATTGGATTAGTCTAGCTTATATTGTTGTTGGTGTTGTATCGCGTGGAACACCCGAACAAAATTACCTTCAATTGTCACTGGTCACTGGTGACATGTATAATCACGTGTAAAGAAAGCGGGTGTGGATGAACCATTATATGGTGTTAATATTTTTGTTTTGTTTTGCGTATACTAATCATTTTCCGCAGCAACAATGAATTTAGCAACCAGAATTCCGCATATACCTATTTCTTTTTTCGAAATTCTCTAGCTGCATCAGCCAAGAATGAAGGGAAATGGTGTATAGAATTATGACAGTAATGCATTTTCAGTAATGCTTCCGGCATGGGCTGTTTCAATCCTTTACGCATATGATCGATTCCCGACCTTTGCCGACGCCGATCCACTTTACTGGCACGTCCAGATCGTTCTCGATTAGTCGAATGTAATCCTGCGCCTGCGGAGGAAGTTCACCGAAGTCGCGCACGTTTTCCGTCGACTGTAGCCACCCGGGCACGGTGATGTAGTTCACCTCAACTTGGCTTAGATCGGTGATCGAACCGGGGAAGTAGTCGATCTTTTTGCCATTGAGATTGTAGCTGAAAAAATACGTAACATATCGATGTTCTGTTAGTGTTTTCCAAACAATATAAACTAGTAATTGCTTCAAATCGGTTACCGCCGGTTGTTATGTTAAACAGAACATGATCATGCGTTTCAACCTTACGTTGTGTTTATTTTAAATTGAAGAATGAAGTTAATTGTTAGCTCAAGAAATTTTCAAACATTCAATATACGGTTGCCATATGAAAGAATACAATTTCAAAAAATGGTACAGCGTTTTGTATTTAGCGTACGTAGAAGCACATCTTTCGTTGATAAAATCAGAAAATCTTAGCTCTCACCTTACTGCTACTTTAATTTCCTTGAGCGTATCCAAGATGTCCAGCTTCGTTAAACAGATTGCAGTGTATCCGTTTACGATGGAGGTATATCGCAGCAGCGCCAGATCCAGCCAACCGCATCGTCGAATTCGCTGTGTCGTGACGCCAACTTCACCACCACGCTTCTGTAGCAATGATCCAATTTCCTAAGGGATAAATCAAGCAAAACAAGCGAATAAAAAACGTCGCCCTTCTGTTGTTTCAACTATTCAGCACTATTTACATCGTGCAGTTCCGTTGGGAAGGGTCCATCTCCCACGCGGGTAGTGTAGGCTTTAACAACACCTATCACCTCACCAATCGCTTGCGGAGGCAATCCCAGTCCCGTCAGCACTCCACCGATACTGCAGTTGCTACTCGTCACGTACGGATAGGTTCCTGCGAACACGTGTAAATGAGAGAAAATTTAATATACGGCCATTGTGAATCTCAACCCAGACTCAGCTCAGGTTTGCGTGTTGTCTACCTACCGAAATCAATGTCCAGCATGGCGGCGTTCGCTCCCTCGACCAGTACACTCTTTCCTTCCTTGAGTGCCGTGTGCAAGTACGACACGGAGTCTCGCACCAACGGTCTCAACCGTTCGGCATACTCCCGATATCTAAGTAACGTGGTAAGAAGCAAAGGTCCAACACAAGTCCATCTGACGCCATCGCTTCCTCCATCATCTCACCGCCCCCACCACAGAATAGATACGGTTACGGTGGCCAGCGAGGAAAACGGAGGAGGACGGACGGAGTAGTGACCACCTTTACTTACCGTGCGAGCTCTGCGTTGACGTCCACTGAGAAATCGGGATAGAGCCGTTTGTACATCGCTACCAGAGCTTCAAACCTGCAGTTGGTATGCCGGCCCATTTTCAAGAAGCACGTCCAAGGCGGCAATGAGTTTACGGATTCATAAAAAAAAAACAGCAACAACGAAATTATAAACTTCGCCAACGATGAAAAATATTTTCACCCCGGAACTTACTTTTCACTGAACATCTTAAAGTCACCCAACAGATCCGAAACGCGAATACCATTGCGGGTCGCTTTGCTGGAGTAGCATGGACCGATGCCTTTCTTGGTCGTCCCGAGGGACTTGCCACCCTTTTCTGCTTCCTGCAGGCCATCCACCTGTTGGTGCAGGTCCAGCACCAAATGGGCACGGTTGGAGATAATGAGCCGATTTTCCCAGTTCTTTAATCCCTTCGCCTCGTTTTTGGCAAGCTCGTCGAACAGACCGGGCAGGTGCACAACGACGCCATTACCTGTAAATATAAACGAAAGAGAACCAAAAGTCATGTTAATACGAAAATGTATTGCTGTGACCGAAATATTGAAACTTATTACAATTCTTCGTTCGGAAGCTACTAAGATCATATTACAAAATGTACTGACAGTTATAATTTTTACGAAAATAAAAGATTTTCATTATACATTATACTTTAACCATTCGAAAATACAAGCCTTTGGCAACGGTTGTAATGTATTATTAATTGAAAACATTCAATCCGGCACTCGAAATGCTTTTTTAACAACCCACGTGCCGTGTGCCAGTGCCGTTTCGTGTCAACTAACAAACGATAGAACACAGAGTAGTGAGCGATGGGGGTAGGAGACTACAAAAAAAACAATCCATGTTTATGGACCGCACGGCATGTGTAAGAGGTGCTTGTGCTCATGCCCTTTATCAGCGATATCGTATCTTGGCCAACCATAGGGACGTAGTTTGTTGATGAGCTTAAAACAAACTACTCTATTCTGCCGTAATAGCGTGGTACGCCATATTGTGAGGAAAATGGATCTAGGCTTGAATAATATTACCGCATAGATTAATAGTTTACATAGATTGGCATTAAATCAAAACATTCGTGTACAACTATCTTTTTCGAATATTATATGCATTTTTTTATTTGTAAACACATTGCTAAAGCTCGATGTCTATAAACTATAAAACCAATTCAGGATATATTTTAACAGGTAGGCTTACAATATTTTTCAGCAGTCATACAAATGCTACCACGAGCATTTCATCTAAGACGTGTTTCTGAGTCAAGTGAACAGTCGTAAATAATCCAAAACCAAACAAAACCTCTAACGATGCAAACCCAACTCCTAAAGGCAACACACAATGCCCCTATATCCGATAACGGCAAGCAAAACCAGGAGTCACAGCAGAACATTTGATCGATAAACACATTTTCTCATATTTTTGATTCATTTTTTCGTTTATATAAAACTCCTAAAATGCTACAAGGTCCCAACTATCCCCGAGCCGTCGGTCAGAAAATGTTGGCACACACCAGAGAGTCGGTGTTTAGAGGGGAATGTTAAAATAACCTTGAACGCAACCAGAACGAATCCAAGGATTTGCTTGCGTTTGCGTTTTTTTTATCGCCCAAATGAACGTTCTGATTCGTCGATGACACAAAGTTTTCGTCCCGGTCGCTTATTGTTCGCCGTATGGTAATGGTTTGATTAATTTGTTAGATTATGGGCCCGCACA
This sequence comes from Anopheles farauti No. 4, assembly GCA_000956215.1. Classification (NCBI taxonomy): domain Eukaryota; kingdom Metazoa; phylum Arthropoda; class Insecta; order Diptera; family Culicidae; genus Anopheles; species Anopheles farauti No. 4. The sequence continues at coordinate 22,191 of JXWZ01000607.1, forward strand.
ACATGCGGCGATGATCAGGGCAAAGCGGTCGCAACGCATGGTGGGAAAGAAGCGCAAGGTATACAACGAAACCCACCCCACACAGGCAAGCAAACTACAAGAAACTAACCCGAAACAGCGATTAAATGTTTATGACATCCCCGGACTTTGATGGGTTGGTGGCAGGCCAAAGTTTGAAAGCGAAAGCAGTTACACACAAAAAAAAACGCGCGAAAAATGTTTCAGCGCAATTGATGAGCTTAAAATGTTTACAGCTTTTTGCACGATCGCAGCTTAGTGAACAACTGGGCGAACCAAACAAATGGAATAACTCGTACTTCACTACAATTCGACGCCGTTTTGGGATCGAGTTGCTCCATAAACAAAATTAAAGCGACCGTGAGTCGTACATGTTAAGTTTTTTCCTGAAATTTTCCTATTAAACTGTTTTATTCTTTTGTTATGTGTTCGAACGATTCGATTCACACGTTCTAACACGAAATGCTTAATATTTCAAGGTAATTCACTGAAAACACTTCTAAAAAACATCGTTAGTTATGGTTCATATCAGGAGATAGCGCAACTCAAACAAGACTACAACGGTCCAAGATTTGCTTTGTTTCATTATTTTGAAGTGTTTGATTATTACTTAGTGTTATTATAGAAAAAAAAGGAAATAAATGTAATTTTCTATTCGCTGGGGTTTTAATTTATATAAGACATTGATTATCGCTATTAGTTTCAATAGCATTCGTTACAAACCAACGTGATCTCAGTTCCATACTGCTTTAGTTTACTTGGTGCCACTGTATCTTGAATCATGGAATATTTGTCTAGAACGCTAATGTATTGAATGTAGCAAACATGATATGTACATTTATGGATGGCCATCATTAAAATCACATTGTATAGTCATTAAACTATATTATCTTTCAATAATAATTTGCTTTAATTATTACAGTTTTACTTGAACGCGGCTGCCAGCATGGCTACGATCGAAACCAAAACCATAACCAAAACCATCACCCCAGGACTGCCGGTGTCAAAGATTGCATTTTGTCATTACATCTTAAAGACTTCCTCACCGTATTCCCCCAATCTGTTCTCACTCGTACCGAGAGCAATTACTTCGTGTGCATCACACATCTGTAACCCTCATCTACATCAGCACAGAGTCCACAGCGATCACGTAAATTGTCATGTGATGATAGGGAGGCACGATGACAAGCTTACTAGCTCTCGCCCCACTCTCTTCCCATACGATTGTCCCCCGTCAATGTTGACTTCGCAGATGTTCGCACCAGCAACATTCCCCACAAAATGCCTACTATGCTTTAGAGACAAAAGAAAAAAGGATGCACGTTGCAGAAGATAACACGACGCCAGCGAGCATGAACAACTTTGGCCACAACGTTGGGTTTACCTTGGGTGATCACACTGGCAAGGTATCGAGACGCGATTGACGGTGAAGCGAGTTAGCACCAACGAGAGCGGTACAAAATGGGGCGACCACTTGCAACACAACGAGACGTTGCACGTCAATGGCAGTGGGTCGCGTTTTGCACTTGATTTTTGTTCATGCTACGGCACAATGGTGGCCGTGTCCGAGGTTACGCTGTCGGCCGTCCTGATGCTGACCTTATGGCTAAATAAAACGATCATCGGTCCGAAGGATGTATTAAGTGTAGTGGAAGCTATCTTTGAACGCTGTAAGTTGTTTTTTTAATGTCAAGTTATAAATTTCTCTAGAGGCGAGTGGAAAAAAAAACATAATTAAACAAAATGTTCTGTTTGTAAACATATTTCACCTTAATAAAAAGAAAACTCACAGTTTCGATTTGTAAAATTATTTAACACAACCACAATTGCTGCAATTTTTGCAGAAACACACGTTCGCTGATAAGTATTCAGCATACTGCGATAAGGTATAGGACAATCAGTGAGATAGGTTGTTAATGAAGATTTGATTCGCACATTTTATCAAACATGCCAATCTGCCACTCTCCTCCACCTGAAACAGGGAGTAATTGGTACAATAAATCGATCAGACATTTTTAAAAAACATTTAAAAACATTGCAACAAGCTACTATAGCAACTTTCAGAACCGATTATTGAAAAACGATTACTTCTATTCGACAATTCCGGGTTAAATTAAACTTGCACTTTTACGTCAGTTGTCAAAACAATTATTGTCAATTATCTGAAATCGAATCTTCAAAGAGTTTAACAATATATTCTCAAATAGCTTCCAAAACCTCCTCTCGTGTTTGATGGCGAACTTACCAATAATAGAGGTGCTCTTTTCGTGGATAATTCCACTGGGAAGAAGATGAAAATCGAAGTCCTTCCCATCGACTACCACCGTATGGCCCGCGTTGTTGCCACCCTGTAAAGAGAATGATAACGAAAGTAAGATATTGAAAATTCAAACAACGACGTCAAAGTATACGGTCATCGGTATCATTATACACTCCACCTGATCGGATCATGAGCCGATGAAAACCCTTGTGGAAACGCTTACATAATCGGGCGTGTTTTTTCCCCCTTTACAAAAACGGCAACGCCTGCAGACGCTTACTGTGTTCGGATGATAATTATTGATAAACAATGGTAATGGTTTTACGCGAAGAGGTTAGAGTGTAAGCAAAACAAACGTTTGCACGTTTAACTCCTGCTCATGTATTCCCGTTGATCGAGCTAAGAACGAAGGCAGCTTTCCCCCAACCGAGTGGTTGAACATTTTGCAGCAATATATTTTTGGCTAACGATCGTATACAAAATCCAAGCAACCACCGGATCGACCCTGGTGATCGCTAATGGAACCCGTTAGAAGACGATCCTACAGGCTAGGAAGGAATGGTTACGTACGACCACACCCCCGCCTGCGTTTCATCGTCCTGCATATCTTAGCAGGGGAGATCGGCTTCATTCTTAATTTTCACTGATGCTACCAGTTGTTCCATCGGAACGATTTTGGCGAACGTTTCAAGTGCAAGACGGTGCCTGCGCCTGCGTACTCCGCGCGTTCACCGCACCACGAACGATCGGCTTTGGTGGAACACGAAAAAGAATAAATAACACGAACCGAAATCATCTCGTGTTGCGCCGGGTTACGTTCGTGTTAGGTTTTTTTTTGCATTGCACGCCCGCCTTACACGCCCGTGATGGTCACCTTGGTTCGGGCGTATCATACCGCGTCACCTCACCTCATCTACGGAAAATTCGGCCATGTATCGCTTGCCCATACCATCGGTTTCGTCTTGAGTTGCTCGTTCCTCACCGGGTCGGATGAACGCGCCTGCTATTCTTATCGCATGTGTTAACATGCGCAAATTTCCACTGACCGCTGGGGGTCATGTGATGAATACAACGACTTCAGGAGGACGGGGGCGGAAGGAAAACCCGCGGGTGAAAAGTTTTACGCCTCGCGCCGGACCACAAGCGGGGGAGTAATTTTATGTTTTTTTTTTACTTGGTCTGTGGCCTAGTGGTAAGAGTGAATTAGGGTAAGTAAAAATGCAATAAATTATGCTTTAAATTGATGCTGAGACAATTGTTGGGAGAACCACACAAATAAAAAAAAATACAGAAAAACATTGTCGTTACGAAAACAAAAACAGACTGATGTTATGGCCGGGACGAATGTTCTTGGGAAATTTTTAAATATTACCATTACATCACCTGCGATCGGGGGCCCGATTGCACCCGTACAGGAAATTTGCTTCGCAGGTGGTGCACTGGTTTTGCGTAGAAAATCGCTGAACATTTATAGGGCCACAACTGCGCTGTCACTGCTGCTGACTCATGCTCCTGACCATGGTTATGTTGAAATGGGGTGTAAAATGTGGCGTATGAAGGTATATTGCTATTCGGGAGAGATAGCGCGTGTTCCGGTACGAGCCAGCTACGCAATATGCCCACAGTGCACGTCAGAGATCGAGCCTTCTTCATCTGACGTATGAAGCGATTGCGGCGAAACTAGTAGAATACAACAATCACACCCGGGAATCGTGTGTTTAGCCAAACATTCAAAGTAGTATGGAAACGGATGGTACGCCGATGTGGTTTGATATTTTGACTAACGATTATTAGTTAGCCGTTGCGTTATCAGTGACCTAAGAGTGCCCGTGCGAAGGCTCACGAAGGCGGGCGCGAATCACACTCAACACGATCCTCTTAATCATGCGCTTCTGACCCGTGTGCAAACCACATGACGCTAGCCAGGACTAATAAAAAAACACCCGATTTTACCCACACTAAGGGTAAACGATGAAACATTCTACATATGTTTGCGTATATCCATTCAGTGTAGCTTATTTCAAAGTTTATCCAGCTTATCGTATTTACGTATGCTAAGATTAGCAATGCTGGTATGAAAAAAGCGTCTGCTATCTTGTAAGATAGCTCCGAAGGGAACGGTATCTTTTAAACAAAAGTAACTACAGTACATGATGCATAATGGAATATGGAAATAATTGAAAACTGCATCAGCCGTAGGACATGAGGATGGAAAATAACTGACATGACGGTTCAATCAATTATAGCTCGATGAAGGTTCAATTTCGTTCCGGGACTTTACTGTAGGGACAAAATACACGGAACAATCAAAAGTGGTGCGGAATATCGGGACAGTTCGTCAGGGCATTCCTTAGTATTCGTGGTTATGAAACACCGTACTGTATGTGTATGTGTGTGTGTGTGTGCTTAGTAATTGGGCTTCGATTATTCTGTGACCACCCGGCAGAATAACCAGTGCAAAGCGGCTGTTCCACACCATCACCTTCATGGTCACATGTTGATTTGCTTTCGCACTTGCGCTTGTATGGAACTACAAATGAAATGCCTACAGTTATACGCTTCGTTTCGAGTTTACACCCGGTGCACTCACCTGACAGCGACACACGATGTCTGCGTAGGCGGCCAACATATCGACAACCTTGCCTTTGCCCTCATCTCCCCACTGGGCACCTAGTACCACCGTCACCTTTATGATGTACGGGTTATGGCGGCGGTTGTACATCTGTTCGTGCGTGTTGTGATTATTGTCACTGTTGGTGTGGTGGTTTGCCGTACCGTTAACTGCCACTTGGTTATTTACTGACATACTGGAGACTTGCGATGGTTTCCTCGAACGGTTTTCTGCTACTGCGCGCGAGTACAGTTTGCTATAGTGGTTGCCTTTTTCCTCTTTTGCGTTGCCACCCGTTAACTTATGTGAATTGCACACACGAAGCCTTGTTGTGCTCAAGCACGCACTGACACACACTATTTCACAAAATAGATGTTTGCACGCACAAAATAGCTTCTGCTATTTGTGAAGACAGCTGCTGGACAGTAGATTTCGTTGCGACCGGTGAAACACTTGGCGTGCAACCTAAATTACACAATCCAATGTTGGCTAATCAAAAAGGGTGCTTTTTTCGGTGTTGGTCGCAAACTGTTGGATGCGTTGTTTCAGATTGCGATTCCGTACACGGAAACGCGTTGAAAATACTGGGAATCGTAGGGATGGCTTTATACTCTGCAGCAGCAGTAGCACCACCACAACGTGCCAGCCGAACAACGACCACGAGGCACCGCGAAGGACGAACAAAAGCTATGATAGTGGCGCGAACGCGACTTTATACGAAATACCGCGCGCGTACACACAGACAGCCCGGATCCAAAAGTGTGGATACGTTGGCCGCAGTTTCCGAAAAATCCGACACCGACACACCGGATGGGGAATCGTCGTGCCGGAAGCAGAAGCTCACAGGAAGCGCGTTAAATGTCACTTATCATATCCCAAAACAATGCCAAAACAAAACAAAAACGTCAAAACTGTCCATTGAATCAAACTACCCAGCCTCCACAGTTGCAGCGAGGTACGCTACCGATTTGAGCGAAAGAGCGAAATGCAACAAAATATAATTTCGAACAAATGTCCTCTACCGTCAAGAATTAATGAGAAAGAGATGCAGCAAAAGATAAACAAATGCTTTGGGAGAGACTTTTGCACACGCACTATAGGTTGCTTGTCACAAAAGGTCAAATTCACGAAATGCTTTAAAAATCCTCGTTCGAACAGTTGTGTTTTTTTTTCAAGGTGATACATTTATTTGTAAAGTTTGGAAATATTTACTAACTAACGCTGATTCCATACCGATGTTCCATTTCAAGTATCACAATAAGTATCACATAGTGTGAAGTCCATCTATTCCTGGCGTGTATTAAATGAGATTTTATTAACATTATTTTCATTACTTCATATAAAATATGAACTACTATTACTGTAGCCCTTTACCGCTGTGCTGCAAAACTGTTCAAATGAAGGGATTGGAAATATGAAAACAGATAAAGTAAACCACGGAGAATTCGCAATACGCTAGCCTCATTTGCTCTACTGTAATGTTCTGGTTTTTAGCTGATCTTTTACCAGCGCTAGACTATGCATTGTAAACATCATGTGACATTAATAACCGTTTGCTTGACTTTTGTTCGTCAGCTCGCTTTGAAAACAAACATTATTCGTGGTTTTCTGCTAAAACTCGCTTCATCTATAAATTGTTTAATAAAATGGGTATAGTTTGACTCTCGAAATTGATAGATTGTAACTCACAGCTTGAAATTATAATTAATCTTTACAGATGGCTGCACAGAAGCTTCGGATGAGATTCGTGAACTGCAAGACACTGTCGTCACGTTACGATTGAATGTTCCCCCGTACTACAAAAAGTTGTTGCTCAAAGAATGTGAAATTGAACATCAGTCTATAGTAAGTCACACAACGATCGTTTATTATACATAATGTGGAGCGCTAAACAATTGTTCTCTTTGGTCCGATTTGTTTAATTTAGATTGAAACCGATGTGTGTGTGCCAAAGCAACCGGTTCAGGAACTGAAAAAATTGGAAAGGATACCGAAACACTCATTTCCCGCTTTTGATGCAGCTTCCGATATACAAGAGGTTCATAATTTACTAAACATTCTGCACAAGATGTTCTCAAAGGCGGGGGGAGGGTAGCCCGTGCTAGTTTGACTCCTGCAGCTCCAATACGGAATGAAGTTCATCGTATATAATTTTTAAGCAAGGCAATCCAGGTTTAAGTTGCTGTTATGATGATAGAGACGTAAAAGTAATCAAGTATAATAAATATCCAAAGCGGTAATTACCTGTAGAAGTGTTATGACTGGTTTTCTCCGGAAAAGGTGGCCCTTTGTAAGAACTTGTAGCACGAAAATCACCTTCAACTGAAAAATATGATGTTGGACATTCTTATTCGAAATTATGTGCCAGATGAGAAAATGATTCTTACGTTATAGAATACTTCGTTGATTACGATATCCTGTACGTACTCCATCGGAATAAGGGCATTGCGTACAGTGCCGCTCGCAAACGTCGTGGAACATTGGAGTGCGAAATCTTTAACCACAACCAGACTTTCCGACTTGATTACACTGCTGTACAAGTACACAAGCACCGTAATGGGCAAAATAAAAAGCGCATGGAGCATATTTAGTCTGAATAAGAAAACACAAATCGCAAAGCAGAAGAGAGTTCCAAGCTCAAACAGCAGCAGTCTGTGCCGTTCATGGTGTGCTTCCACATTTTCTACCGAAAGCTGAAGAACGCTTGGTGATTTGTGTACTATTTTTACATGTATTTGTTTCCCAGCGCTAGTCCAGAGATAAACCATATTCACGCATTTACCAGCACATTTGGAAAATAGTTATTGAATTGTACGGCGTTTTTATTATTGTTTTGCTATTGTTTTGTTTTTTTTTTTACTGCTCGAATTCGCCGACAAGCTCGACGCTACTGTTATGACTTCAAGGGTTAAAAAAAGAAAACTGTTGTCATTATCCTACCGTGGTTATATGTTATAGATTTTCTGCAACTAAACAACACATAAATATACGTTTAAGATATTGAATTTTTCATGGAGCTATACCAAACCATTCATGAAATTGATCTTTAGTTATTTTTCAGTACTTTGGTGATCAGTTATCCAACGGATAACTAATCGAATATTATTCAAATTACCTCGAAATAGATTCACGGTGGTCGCCGCAGTAGCGACCGGATACGCGTGTTGACAACAGGTACAGATGTTCTTTTATAATCTCAATTTTACCTATTCATCACCGTTCATCGACCAGTGTGCGAAAACGAGAAAAAATCCAATATGGCGGTGTAAATGTTGTGATAGCTAAGATTCGCGAGTCTAAAAACGGAAAAGAAAGCAGCACAACGTACGACAGGCTTCGTAAAATTGATTCATCAGTGTGGTTTAACATCAGAGGCAAGCGTTGAAAGCAAAGAATACCAGTGGGCAGTGCTATTACTGCGGTTACGGAGCGCACTAGTTTCGAAGTACGCAGAGAAGTAAACGGGCAAGGAAATTGTAGGAAACGGGGCAAGTTCTTGTGGCGTTTCCGCTTCTTGGGCGTTTCGCACCCGCTGAAGGACATCCGTGTCCCGGTGTGAATTGCTGGCATTCGGTCCAGTCGCGCAATCAAACGGAGGCTCTACACAACCGAACGACCGGCTCTGTGTTAGGATAGCGACCGGGTCCATCCGGTCCAGCGAGCGCGTCCGCCGTCTGTCGCCTGTGGTTGCTGAGGTCGAGCGCGTACGTAGTAGTGTGAGTCGAATATTTTTTTCAACTAGCTTTTTCCTCCTTTCCCTCCGGCTTCCCTTTTTGGTGGTGTGTGGTCGAAAGGGTGGCGTGAAGTAGATGTCGTCATATTTTAATAGGTTTCTTTTGTGACCAAGGCAGCAGCGCGCGTCCAATCGATCGCATCGATGCATTCACTGCCTGCTGTGATTATAGATTGCACCAGTTGCAAGCGAGAGGGGAAACTAAAATCCCATCCTGTGCACCTAATTCAACAGCACCAAAATCCTTTTGACTGCCCATAGATGCACATATTGGGGTTGGAAAGAACGTAAAGCGCTGAACATCGACTTCACGGAAAAGGTGCAGAGTTTGGCTTGGGTTTCGCTTATTTTCACGGCCCCCGGTGCACGGTTTGTGAATGAAGAACGCGCGAAGAAAAGGAAGAAGAATAACTCAACGTTTTGGCGATGCGAGTGAATGTGTATCAGTGTTTGCACGCGCGTGTGTGTGTCCATATGGTGTATGTGATGACGCGCGTGTGTTTGTGTATGTACCGTGGACGCGAAGTGTGCGAGCGAGAAAAGCTGCACCAAGATGTACAGTGCGATGCAGCCGTGCACGAGGAGGATGGGACGATGATGCGGCTATATGTATTTGCCGCTCAGCATGGGAGTGTGCGTGAGCGGAGCACGTTCCAGCAGCAGCGGAAAAAGAAGATCTTCTTGATTGTTTCATTGGAATTATTTGAGCAAAATTTGAAGCGTTTCGTTACGTTCAAAGGAGATGCGGAAACTACAAGGAAATGTTTTCTGCGTACGCTAAATAGCGATAGCTCAATGGAAGATTTGTTTTCCAATAGGAGACTCTCGATAGCACGAAGCAGCACGTTTTCAAACAGCCGCCACGGTCGGCGGGGTGATTAATTCCATCGTACGTTGTACGGTGACCGTGTGCGCTAGTTTTGTGTGCGAGTGTTTGTGTATGTGCGTGTGAGAATGAAAAGAAAAAGCTTCCGTGGAACAAGCGAAAGAACCGTGACACAGAGGCCGGGAAAAGGCAAGGGACTCTTGTAGGTTATCCCATAGAGGAGTGTCACATCTCCTCAGCTATCCTGTAGGAGTAACGCTGCATGAGGAAGCTGCGTTCATGCAAATGTTTGCACTTTGTCCCTTTGCAGATCGTTGCCATGTACGTAACATCCTATGCAATGGAAGACTTGATTTGAAAACTACATCGATATTTTATTACCTCGAAATGATGCACACCATCTATTCACGTTGTCAACATTTGTCTAGAGTTTACCGCCCTCGTGTAAGACTCCAGTGAAAAACTATCATACGACCACGGGAATATCTACAGAGCGCGCCCGCGCATACACGCACACCTGGTCATTGTCGACGTAGTGTGCCCAAGCCATAGCTTGGGACACACAAATCTCGCTTGCCATCCCAGCGTTCCGTTTTGGTTTTGGTGTCTGGTGGCTGAAAGTCGACCGAGCAACCCATCGTCGTCATCATGGGTCACTTTGTTTTGCCTGGTGTACGAATTTCGCGCATTTGAATGTAGAAAGTAGCCTCCCTACGCGACGATAGTATTGGTGTAGCAGTCGCTTATTGCTCTTTTTTGGCAAGCGATGAAAATATACCGCACCTCGCATTATCCGAAATATACCGCTCCACGTATTGTTTCCACCCTTCTCCCTTGCTCTGAACACTGGTTTGTAGTAACTCCACAGTTGTAATGCTATGCCAGCCGGGAACCATCCCGTCCACGTTCTGGGTACACCGCTCGTTGTATGATTCATTCGCAGAAACGGTGTGCATAGGGAGTTGGGGGGTTGTTGTAATGTAACATGTAAGGGACTTTAGTCGTTACCGGAAAGTGACGGAATGTGTGTGCACCTTTGTCTCGTGGCAATCCGAGGGAGGGTAAGGTGGGTGATTCCATCCTATATTTCATCCCCTGCATCACCGTCCCAAACCATATTCACGATGATGATAATGTTGTGAGGTGCTCTCTGGTTTTCAGTGTGGTGGACGGGCGTGTGTTGCCATCTTGTTTTGACGTTGTTTATCAGTCCTCTGAAGGTCAGTTAATATTGAGCTTTTTTTTTGTTGCTGATCGATGAACCAAAAACTGACCGTAAAAAAATGCTGGAATTTTTCGTGTAAAGCTTGAGAAAACATGCAGATGAATAATTCGATTCTTCAAACGATGAACTTAAGCTGTTCGCTCGCCATGTGAAGTTGTGACCAGTTTATGCATGTACAACATCATCAATGGTCTTTTGGTTTTTGGTTGTTATCTCTCCATTAATAAGTTCTTCCCTTCAAAAGGAAATTTAGAAAGTTTTTTTTGTGAACATCAGACCTGATCTTCAACGTAATAATAACCACCGTTGCCGTTCTCCTCCTCCTTGCACGGGGAGCAGTGCTTTGAAAACCTGTTTTCTTAGTTTCAGTACACTTTACGCAAAGGATTTATCCTTGATGCATGTGTATATTTTTCATTTAATAACTATAACTATAATGTAACACACGAAACCTGGTGCTCGTCCTACCCATTAGGACGTAATTATTTTGAACAGGGACTCTTACGCTATAATTCGTTATCTTTCAATCGATGCCTGGTGTTGTACACCCCGCCGCTGTTTGCGCTGCTTATCAGTATCTTCGTCATCTAGTCATTGCTGACGGACTGCATCCCTGTGTGTTTATGGTTCTGTTTATTATCTATCCACCACGCAATGTGGTACACACGATGTTGCCCTTTTGCACTCACTCGTTGGGAAACACGAACAAACATGTGTAATTTCTACACGAAATTCTTTACAATTTCCAAGAATAGGGAGAGAACAACAAATTTTCAATCATTTTGTATTCGTCAAACACAACATTCTACAAATTTTTCCACACGCGGTTGTTTTTTATGAGTTGATGTTTCGGTTCGCTACGCTACAAACAGCATCATATAATTTTTGCGTGTGAGAAAGGCGATGTTTTTTTTATTATCGCTCTGTGGCCTACCGTGTGTTTGCAATCACATGAATGGGCGGCACGCGGTCCTAACAACCGCGAACGAATGAATGAATGAGCGAGCGAACGAATGTGTGCGGCGCTATTTGTCGTTTTCGCGTTTGGACTTGTTGTTGCCTTTATTGGTTCTCCTTTGCAGGCGATGTGCAAAACACAGCCGGTATCGGGCAAATAATAAACAAACTGCCCAACAGTGCACTACCACTAGATTCATCATCATTCACCATACCTTATCCTCCTCAAACCTCGGACACGGCACGTGATTAGGGTTTTTTTCTGGTATGCCGTTTAACAGCATCCGGAGAGGTTTTTCCAAACGCATGTTTACCAACGAATATTCTATGTTCCATTATGTTTCTTCACGTTTTTTGTTTTAATAAATACATGTATATCTATACGATTGTACGATTGTGTCTGCAATAGTGGCTGTATAACTTATCGTTTTGTTTTTCATATTTTTCAGGACGATCATCCGTTTAATCGCAGCGTCCGTTAGCGTGTGTGCAGTGTTGTTTTAGTGAAAACGGATGTGAAACTAGTAACTGACGAATGAGTATACGTGTTTGTGTTTGTGCCCCTTACAAATAGTTCCATCTTTCAACACAAACGCAAATAGGGGATTACGAGTGAAATCAGGAATCCTAAGCATTGACAACTACAATAAGAATAATTTATTAGAAACGCGTTTTGATTGCACACCTGTGAGGAGACTGAACCAATTGTCGCTAGAACGATCATCGATCA
>JXWZ01000608.1:0-126970 GCA_000956215.1 Anopheles farauti No. 4
CCATATAAACAATAGTTACAATAACCATAAACCAAAATCTTGATTACCAAAACCCTTCAAACTAAGACAAAATCCCATATAATTCCATCCCCGAAAGGGGTTAATACGGCCAGGCCGTCATTAAAAATAATCAATCAATCAATCAATCAATTATTTGTAGAAAACAAATAATTAAAAATGTAATTAGATTTTTTCAGAAATTTACGATTTTACATGTTAATCTTATTCATATAATCTCATTGTTGATAATTTACTCAAAACATTCAAACATTCAAACAATTTTGCTCAAACCGTTCGGTTATTCAAAACTGGATTCCCTTCAATAAATTGCCTTTTGTAAGGTTCTTTTCAAAGTATTCAATTATGAGACCTCAAACCCAAGGAAGCAAGAGTTATGTTAGAAAAATACTACTGTTTTATTTACCAAATGCAGTTTATTGAATTAACATTTCCTATTCATTTTTGCGAGCCATGATTCGCAAAAAATTTAAATTTTATTGCAAAATAATAATGATTCGATTCAAAACAAACCACAACTGTAACAAAATAGAATATCGATTATGAAAAACGTAGTCAACCGAATGAAGACTCAGTTATCAGATATTGTTTATACCGTCCAACATTGCAACAACTACATACAGTTTCAGTATTCTCAGTAAAAATAACTATCTCTGTGTTCTTAAAGCCATTTCTTTACACTTTATTCCAAAAACAGCCATTTGATCCAACCAGTTCAGCAGCCAAAACAATTTCAACGATAAAGCTCTTTAGCAACAAACAAAGCACTAGCAACATGGCATAGACGACGCTTAGCGTGAAGAAGGGTTTATCTAAATAAATTCAACAAAAGGTGAATTCTATTACAGCTCAGGTGTTCCACGTTTGACCGGCTGTGCTTTGTACCTTTGTGTTTCGGTCTTCGCGATTTCACTCTGTTCAAATACGAATTTCATTTCTGCTTTGCCTCATACACCCCTTTCCCGGTGTTACATTTATAGTCTGTTTGCCGGGCGTTTTTATTGTTTTGTCATGGTTTTAAAATTCAAAAGTTTATAGCTTCCGAACCCCGTTCCCTGGATTTTCATTGGCGCAAGATGCAACGTCGGGTAAGTCCCGGTTCGAAGTAAATCCTTGGGCAGTATCGAAATCTTAACAATGACGTAGGAAAAACCATCGTCATCGTAATCGTTGCCAAAAATGGCATTGGTGTCCTGCTCAAAAGTAAACACCCCGAACAACTGAGCCAAGGATGCGAAGGAAAAGATGCGCATACATTTCCCTCACCTTGCTGCTCGAGCTTCATTGGTGCATTCATTAACATACCTTTACCGTTTACTGTGACCTGTGACTAGCGTAAAATTCGTAACGCCTTTTTACGACCATCCAAATACCAAGCAACTCCGGTATTCGAATTTGTTGTCGCTTGGGTCGCACGCACTCAAAATTCATTGCACAAAAACCCCAGTTCGGAGCGCAATGCGGTTGTCAAACAATTTCCATCGAGACGAGGCGGTCGAAAATGGTCACGCAATGTCCGCACTTGAGTCTGTTTTTTTTTTTCTTCTTTAAACCCTACAAACATAAAATAACTCCTCTTTTATTGCATTGATCATTGACCTGTAAAATAAATGCGTCTTTTAATTGAGGCAAAATTTATATTAACGACAATAATATGGGCATTATTAGTGCTTTTTTTTGGTTGTATCTGTGTTGATGCTGTATTTGAATTTAAATTTGTTTTCAAAATTTAATTTCACCTTCTTGCACATATTGTTGTTGGGATCTCGGCATGAAACGTGGCCTATTTTAAGATGATAACTAAATTTGTAATATGCTAGTTGATCAATAATGTCACTTTTTACTGTTATTATCAACAACATTTTCTGTTTGAAAATCATTGATATAGAGGGTTTTGTAAAAGAATTTGGATTATTATTACTATACAATATTTTTTACGAACTAGTTGTTCGTATTTTATCATCAAAAAACTAGTTTTCACAAATTGATGATTAAATACGCACAAAGCGTAAATATGTATGAAAAATAATAAAACGAATTTTCTAAAAATGATGCAAAAATAATATCAGGCATATAGCAATGTAAAAATATATAAAAAATAGTTAAAAAATATGTTGTTCAATTTTCAACGGCAACGCACTTCACATAAAAATGTTCGAAATTTACTACCAGAAAAAGGATTCGGCGTCAATTTAAATAAAATGATTAACCGGCTACAATACGTTTTGTCATGCTTTCAACGCCGTTCGTTTTAATTGTTTTAAGTCTTCGATAACATAAATTTTACGCATCACCGCTTCGTTAAGATAGCCCTTTACGTTTATTGGATAAAGAAATTGTTTTTCTTGCATCGACTGCACTTTGTAACTAACAGTCAACAAACAACACCTTCACCGTTCTGACGACCATTGTACAACACTCGATAATTTGCCACTGCTTAGCTTTACATAACTCCAAGCAGGAGAGATTCTATTTCCTTCCTTTATTTATGGCGTCAGTTTTTTCATTTCCCGTTGAACCCTATTGGTCGTACCACCAGTTGGACGGAGTATGCGGAAATGTTGTTTCGAACAGTTTTTGTTCGGGAGTAAGAGTAGAAGCCAACAGTTGCCCGCAACATCTTCAGTCCATTTATCTGAAGACGCGGTGCCATATTTATGTTAGACTTTTTCCAGATTTCACGTAACATATTTATACGGAATTTGAAAATGATATTTTATTATTGGGAATATTTGCATTAAACTTAAAAGTAGTATGTGAAATCTTGGAAACAAGATGTATAAAACAATATTTTCACGCTGTGTGAAAAATCTTAACACTGAGTAGTTTCTGTGGCGTCGCAAGTGATGTCCTGATCTTTAAATTCTACTCAGATAAGCCAGACAACCTTCGAAGGTTCATCCAACACCATTTGTCACGAGCACAACGATGATAGATGAACTTCAATTGATTGATTTATCTTTATGACGCCTCACGCTTTCTTGCATAAGCTTTTCTTGTAACCCGAAGCGATGGTTGAAAGAAATTTTTTTGTTCACGGTTCTGAAATCAAAAATTTGTTAAATGATTTAATTTGATTTATAGTTGTAATGAAAATATTGCTTCTTCATATGACCAATCAATACGTATTGTCACAAAATGCGATATACATATTTTCTTTTAAACTAGTGCGGTCTTTTGTCGACATATTCACACTCACGCCCATAAACCATTATTTTCATTAATATTCTTGTCATAACATATCGCATACCATGCTTTAACGCGCCAGAAACGGGTTAACAACACA
This sequence comes from Anopheles farauti No. 4, assembly GCA_000956215.1. Classification (NCBI taxonomy): domain Eukaryota; kingdom Metazoa; phylum Arthropoda; class Insecta; order Diptera; family Culicidae; genus Anopheles; species Anopheles farauti No. 4. The sequence continues at coordinate 3,305 of JXWZ01000608.1, forward strand.
TCGACATTATCGTTCCACTGACTTCGATAATATATGGCACAATTATCAATAATATTATTGTACCATTTCTACCTCACCAGCACGATAACAGATAAATTTATGATATGCGCACCGTACGTATGAGCAATGCCATACAGCCACGCTGCAGATGCACCTCGAATCCTCCAAGACTGCTGCAAGCGTCAAATGAAACGTTCGTCGGAAACCAGCGTATCCGGGAATTGGTTTTATCAGGGCAATTACATTCACCACATAGCCTCTGCTGCAATCTACCGCTGCATACCGTGCATTAATCCACTCGCACATTAGCATGTAGCCGCTCTCGGTTTCGGGAAATACCGTTGTGACAACTAACCTGGCTACTCGAACGAATAGAAGCGACCACGCTCATGCCAGTGACACCGAAACAAACCGGCAGCCATTAATTGATGGCTGCACGGGAAAGATCGTGGCGGGGGTCTCCTTCGTGTGTTTAGGCGGGTGCACCGAAAGTCGCATTAAGGATTCATTGTCACTAGACTACCGTGAGAATGATGATGCCACTCCTAAACGAGCTGGTAAGGCTGATTGCGTTTAAAGGTAATTAATTACGGGTTGCATCGGTTTAGCGCGCTCATACGCGTCGATTACCTAATGTCAATTTAATATAAGATAGCAGATTACTTCTTAAACGTTTCTTGCAATGTACCATGTACTACGATGTTACTAAAGCACTTTTACATGAACACTTAAATTGTTCTTTTTATTTCGAATACTCATATAACTCATATACAATTTTTATATACCATTGTTATTTTCGGTGAATTTTCGTAATACATAATAACATATATCATATTCCGAAATAAAAACAAACTAAATGGGATATTATGGCACTGTTACCAAAACCATAACTGAGATTAACAAAAGTAATACTGTACCTAGTGACCACCGTACCTCATTATTTTTACATGGTGTGAAATTTGCTGACACATCATGGAAATCACTATATTCAGTATGGAAGGTATGTATACCTACTAAGGAATGTATGTAACACAATCTGTCTAGATTTAACGCTTATCACAGTCGACTGCTGTGATAGCATAATTCAATAATTGACGTGCCTTGAACCGATGTTAGGAAATGTGCTAGGAGATACTAGGAGATCATTAAAACTTTCTACTGGCTTTGCGGACTTTTGCTAGCGCATCGCTTTTCACATATTGGTTCACCGTTTCACACGAACGCTAAACCTGAGTAAGCACAATGTTGTCTGTCTGTTGCCGGTTTGACAGTTCGACTCGCAGTTAAATTTATTAGAGAATTATTACCATTACAGTAAGTAGTTATAATTTTGCTATGTTCGTATTACGAAAGAATCTACTTAAAATACTGGTGTATTCGTATTTATATTTAGAAAATATTAAAGAAAAAAATGAATTAATAAATAGTTAGAAGAGTACATATTTGTTAAGAAATATCTGATCAATGTGACAAAATATATATTTTTTTATTTCATCATTCACAGCAACCTACTTGAACATACCTATAATGTGTAATAACTAATCATAAATAATTGTGCATCCTACATGTCAAACAGACCCAAGAAGAGAGATACCAAACATGGTCAAATAATAAGTGGATCATACATCGAACAAACTTAACAAAACACTGCGAATATCTCTTGTGTCGTTAAATGAATCTCATTTCAACAACTATAATCGATTGCCATCCATAGTAATGTAAATACTTTAATAATAATAAAAAGTTCAAAACGCTGCCGGGATAAGATAACTATAACTCTTTCGTTGTAGCAAAATGAAAAAAAAACGAAATAGTTATAGTTAAACCCATATCTGCATTTAAGTTGATGGAAAAAGTTTATCACCCTTTAATTTTGTCGAACATGCAGAAACCCGAAATACTCATGAGAAGCATGTTTCTCGTCCCTGAACAGAACAGAGACCAGCGAGTATGTATGTATAGGATCACTAGTCAACGCCACTAGTTGGAACAAGTAGCAACGCCTGCTAAAAGGAGAGAAATTGTAAAAACATACAATCTCTCCCGTTTCAATGGGTTGTTTCATCGAAATATCCCGGAGAGGCTAAGTATTACGGGGTATGTAAAAACATATGTCGCTTTTACGGCACGATCCGTTCGACAAAGGGTTGTGCGACGATGTGCACACGTTGTTTTCGTAGTGTCCCAGACCCGAGAAAACTCTGTATAAATTACACAAAAGAGATACCAAACATGCCGTTACCTACACTTGGCCGTTGCCCCCATTCATGCCACTTCAGCTTCCACAGGTGATGATAATGAACTATGTTGCCAGTTGTTGCAACATACGATTTCGAATGGAATGAGCTGTAGAGGATACGCTCCATCCACCTGCTCATCCGGAGTACGTTGATCCAAACCAAACTATCGCCTGATATGATTCGGCTGGGAATTTAAACTCGCTCTTTCGTATCTGAACGCTTTAATAGCTTACCGTCCCCGCTTAACGACACTTCAGCGTCAATCGGTTGTTCCTGTAATCAGAGGTACACAATGCACGGCTAGATATTCAGGGCAGATCAGACATTCACTGCAATTAAAATTTCAAAAACCCATTATGTTTTTCTTGTGAGACCTCTATTCCATCGGGATGACAAGATATTCCGAATGCGTGTCTTATTTGCTCTCTTCATTTTCTAGTGACTATCCACAAAAGGGACAACATTCACAACAAAATCAAATCACGTGTGAAAACAAATGTCACTGTAAGTTTCTATTGATTCAAGAAAAATTTTAATCGATTACATGCACTTTTCGCGGTTTTTTAGGTGATTAAAATATGAACGAGTAGGTAAAACCAGTGCAATATAAGACAATTGCCATGTACAACCCCTGTGTTAAGAGGAATTTTAATTCGAACCTATTTGTGTCTAATCGAAGCGTCACACGATTTCGACAAGAATCGCTAAAAGCTCCATGGGAATCAACACAATCGTACTCTTACTATTACACTGCACCACATATAAGCGCATTCATCCCGGTACACGTTGCTCGTCATCTCAGCACTCATGCTTTGTCCTAACTTCCTCCAATTATCGCATCATTTGCGTCTCGTAGCAGTGATCCAAGGAATCCAATTTAATATGAATGACACATGGTTTTGGTTTTAGGAACCATCCGTCTTAGAATGGAGTCATTTGCAATGGGTGATGCTATCGAGAGTCTACGCTAAACGAATCGATGGACGAGGAAGTTTCATAAAGTTTAGAGACAAATTTCTTTAACATTGTTTTACAACGAACAAAAATTAAACATCTTCCGATTAAAAGATTTAATGATATCGTAATATCATCTATAAAACCTTACCATCCGTAATCATTATTAATTTTTTTACAGATCAACTATGCAATTCGAACATAAACAAGAACTTAATAATGATTTTATACTTAAAAGTCGTAACAAAACCAATTTTTAACCGTTTCAAATGATGAAAATACGCAACAATTTTGTACCATGTGAATCAATTCGCTACAGCTCGTATTGCATGCAGATTTCTGATCTAACCTCGTATCTCCCAACTGCTAGAATACCTAATCAAACGACTCCACAGTGCAGTCTTTTTTTCACACGCCAAGACTGCTGATCTCGCATCAGGACAAGCAAAATGAATGCAAAAAACATGCATTTCCTCCTATCGATAGAAAGGACTGGAAAAAATTTATACACACAACCTCATTCAACCGCTTGGCCAATGTATCGATACGCATGGAAAACCAATGCATCGCGAAATGGACCGACAATTTGCGATGGCTAGAGGCCGTTCCCTTAGGAAAATAGAGTTAGATTTTTTACTCTTGCCCTTCACACGTTCACTCGGAATCATCATTGTCTATTCGCTATTGAACCTTACCAGTAGCTACTTCTGCACAGCCTATTGATGATGAAAGCGCTACTTTACTGATTGCATTTACGGTTGCAGCGCTTACATATCGTCAATAACGTTGGGATAACCGCCATTGGGATAACTGAACATACCAGCCTTTCGTTAATATATTGATTTTTTTTTTTGCTCACCCTCGGACTTGTTGGCAATTATCTTACTGTAGTGTTTAAGTAGTAAGCATCAACGTTTTCAATAGTGAAATATCTTAAATGATTAGTTAATATGCATTACTGTATACAATTAATTATGAGTATCAAAAATTGATGCAAAATACATATTTTTAATACTTGAAACACTAGAGACAGATTTTAATAAGACTAAAGACAGCATTTTTAACAGTTTTTAATGAAACATAGCATTACTTTTCTTACCCAAAATCTACGTATTATATTCAATGTTAATTTTTTTTGTCATCCTCTATTATGGAATCAGACCAAAGCCTAATCGATTTAATGTGTGTTAATGTCTACTTTGAGAAACTATACCTTAAAAACAGGGGAGTCAGTCATTGCTAGTAAAGGACTGTGCAGTCTGTATATTAATTCAAGGTTTATGGAGAGTCCATGCGAGTCCAACTAGGTTTCAACTAAGCTCTTAAAATAATCAAAAAACATAATAAAGCATAATTGATTGGTTTTGATAAACTTTTTGATACCTAAATACGATAAAATATTATTCGTAAATATCATTTATGTCTTCGTTAAAGAAGAAAATCAATATATTTCTGCTAATTTTCCATACAATCACATCAGAACCAACCGTAAAATACATATTAAGTTCTGAATCAGCTTGTATAGCCACTGCAGGGCGAATGTTTCTGAAAGCGTAATCAAAATAATTTTCCATTCGGATAAGCATCCTTGACAAAACGGTTGACAGTATTCTATGGCCCGGAAGGCTTTAAACTCATGCCTGTATCTGTCGGTCGGCCTTATGTCGGTACATAACATTCATAAAAAAAAAACAAGCAAAAAACAAGACGCTTCAAAGATGCGCACCGCAACAACGACGTTGTTGATCCATTATCTCTGCTAGAGGGAAACAAAAACGAGCTCAACTAAAAACCAGCAAAACAATGTCGCGCTGCCTTGGGTCCAATGGTCCAGCAACTCCGAATAGACGATGTGATTGTGTTTTGGAATTCAATAACATCTGAAAAGCATATTACTCCTCTACTCCGACCCCATGCTTTGGAACGTATGGCGTGATGAATAGCTATGGCTTGGACATACCATGGTCTAAGAGATCAGCACATTAAACGAAAAAAAAACAACAAAATCTCATCCTGCAGCAGAATATGTTCTGGAGGGAAACGAATAGGAAGCACACCAATGAGAGCAACCTAACGTGTTTCGATGAGAGGACGAAGACCATACAATGGACACATCTTGTTCCGTACTCCTCAGGTGACCGAAACCATTCTATTGCGTCTTCGGTTCATCGAGTGTGTTTCGATAAGATAACTTCCATCGATGATGGGCTTGAAAATAAATTTAGTTGCAACAGTGCAACCTTTTGATGCGACGTTTGAAGCAACGCTTAGTCCAATGTGCAATCGAAAGCAAAACCGAACGCTTATCCTCGGTGAAGCGCAATATACCTTCAAGATGAAGACAGCAAGGAGAAAACTTCTAACCCCACACCATCGTTCTTGTTTTATTCCCACGTCCTTCCAACAACTCAAGAAGAAAGCATTTGGTACTACAAATAATGAACTTTTCTTCCTTCTTCGGTTGGTTTATCTATGTTTTCTCGTTTCTTATAGAATATTCTGTGTGGACCAACGTATGGATGACTTCATTCCCTTGAACAGAGCAAAGCAGCCTAGTACCGGTAAGTTGGAAGGAGCGCTAAGTTTTGTGGAGCGCATAATTTTTCATCGGTTTCAAAAATCAATTTATTGGTGCCGTCGAATTTTTATGCGGGATGAGCTGGTAGGTTGTTTTTGTTCTCTACGGGAAAAGTAATTTATGCTACTTGACAGATTACCCCTGGGCTGTTGCAGTAGGTCAAACATTCCTTGCGGGAGTCCATGTCGTGAGATGAGTAGATTTAAGCTGGTTTGCGCGCTGCTAGCTCATTCTTCAATCTCCATAGGCAGGATGAGATAGTATAGTGTCTAGCAATTGATCCAAATAATATTAAAAAAAATTCCTCATTCTTCCCTTCTCCCAAGTGACTGGTTTAAATGAATTGAATTGAATCATTAAATTTATCATGAAAAATGTCTGAATATGAAATTCAGAAGATCTTGTTAAAGCTCATTCAATATTTGTGCCAATGGAAACAATCTGCTGAATATTTTTAATTTAACTTTGGTTATGACATTGTACAATTTGGATGAAATTGTATTAACACATTAAGCAAATTCATAGAATAATATTAAAAAATAATCTTAAGGACCAATTATTGAATAACAAACTGTTTTCAAACACATATTTAAATTTATTCGGATTTTGTTTTTTGTCGTAATTTCTAATATAGTCTCGCTTCACCTTCGATTATTGAGGCAAATTTCGTTATTTTGTTACAATCAATAGCTGTGTATGCTATAGATGTATAAATAAACTATAAAATACAATATTTATACATGTATATATAGTAAAAAAAGTATAACTATTCCGGAAGTCTAAAACTACTTTTAAAAAATGGTTATCTATGCGAAATAAAGTACATTTTATTTTTCTAAACAATATTTTTGTCTGTGAGGAAAAATTTTCCACTCCGTTATAGCTTTTGATCGAAGTTTCTCTACGTTTTCAAATGAACCCCTCACGCACCAGCACTTTCGGTTATGTGATTTTCTAAATCAGATCAAAAACACTATCAGTCTATCTTTTCACATTTCTAAGACATTTTCATAACGCGTCGACTCTTCTTCCTCGCATCCACAACACACGAAGCGCCATACAATGTCTGCCTAATGAGCGATTAATCACAATCTTACCACACGTCCGCTACAGAAGCGCCGTGCATGGACCGGAAGTCATGTGTGAGAGGCGTGAAAGCTTCCTCAGGCAGCAGCAGCAACGCTTCCGGATCGGAACAATGGCAAACTGCTGTCAACCGCAGAACAAGGTACACCCGAAAGGAAGCGCTTGGTGTCCGGAAGAGGACAAACCTCTGTCTTCTCGGTTCCCGGCGATAGAAAGATGAAATATTCCTTTCTGGAACGCACTAGGAAAAAAAAACACGCACACAGTCCTGCACCATGAATGAGCGAGTACGAGCGAGTGCGTCGGAGTGAAACGGATTATTGGTGAACGTGAACCATTTTTCCTTGACATGAAACGGGGTAAGATGGGCACTTCCGTCTCGGGATGACATAATGTTTGTAATAAACTGTAATATGAATGAATGTGGTCTACTCCATCATGTGCACCATGTGAGACGCAGGGACGTGGAAATTCGATGTCACTACGTGCGTCTGTGGTGCAGTGTTGCAGAGAAAGCGGGAAATTCCCGTTTGCTGTAGGTAGTAGCGCTCCTGGTCCGCTTGCTCCGTTGGCCGGGAAACAGACAGACGTCACGCATTTGTCGCTGTCAGAGTGCATCCGAGCGCGTAAAGTCGCATTTTCCCGGGTGCCCATTTAGTGTGCAAAAACGAACAGTTGTGTGCGGACATGATGTTTCATCGTACTGTTGTGGTGGTGCAAACAAAAATAAGATTAGGAATAGAAACAAACCAAACATAAAACGCATCATCTAAAGCCAGTTGCAAGCGTGTCATTACTATTATCCGTTTTACGTGAGATGCTTTCTTCACTGGTTCGTTTTTTAATTATATTATCTGGCTATTCAATTATGTTTGTAGTTTACAGGAGAAAGAATGAGTAAAATAAAAATTTACTGTACGTAAAAATAGGTACAACATGAGATCATTAATAGACAAATATTCAAATTATTCTGAAAACAGTTTGCTTAATTTCAACTGTGATAGTTATATGAAACCTGTGAAGTAAATGCACGAATTACTAGTTTGATATCAAGTAGTGTTAACTTGACTAGAATGTACTTCAGGCCTGTTGGTTTGCAAATCGTCGTCTTTGCCGTAAAGACTTACAAGCGCATTCTTTCTTACTGTAATACTGGTTTATTAGACCAAGTTTTGCTGCCAATTCTGGTAGTCTAAGTGAGATTGTGGTACCGATCCTGCACTGTGAAAAATCGGGATCGCTACCACTACGCCATCAGTTGAAACGAACCATTCTGATTATAATTCAGGAACTGTTGATTATAATTAGGCAAGGAATCATCCTCTTACTGTTACAGTACATTGCTGAACTATATAACTCAAAAAAAACTAACGCAGTGAATTAGCTACCGGAGCTATTCATAGTATCTACGCATTACAATCTCTGGAAAGGAAATTGGCCATCAAACGAAACGGCGCAAAAAGTAAACGATCATTATCAAATTTACATAAACTATGCACAACATCCTGAGCCCTCTTCCGGTCGCACACGCGGTCACGTACGAAACAAACGCGTACCGGCACGTCACAAAAAATCGAATCAAATAACACTTTTGCCTGTCAACGTTTAAATCGTAATGAAATTGTATGACCTCCCCACCGTCTACTGCAAACTGCTCAGTTGCTGACCAGCGAGCCGTTTGAGAACATGTGACAATGATGTGAACAGCTCCGCTCCGCTCTCAAGCTATTTTTCGAAAAGGTTGCATGTACGAGCCAGGAGGAACATTTTACGATGGAAATAAAGCAAATAAAATCTTAAACGATCCACTGATACGACACGAATGTCACTGGAAACCGGAAAAGACACAAAGCCAACAAAAATCTCCAACACGCTAACCCATCTACTTCCACTTCGAGAAAACGGCCAGGATCAGCCCGCTAGGGACAGAATAAGAAGTTGGTAGCGAATTTTTCAATATGCCTCCCTAGTTCTCACACACCCGATTTCTCCAGACGCAATAAGGACCCCGGGACGATAATTGTAAAATTCGTGCTCATAAAAAATACCATCACACGATATTATGCTGTGAATCACCCAACGCACCGTCTGGAATGATGTCATTTGATTCAGCACAATTTTGAGACCCGTTACCAACACGAGGGGGACAACAAGAGACAAGAGCAAACATATAAACGGCTCCTTGCCCGTGTCGGGACGTTTAGCCTTAAGCCAACATCAAATCACGAACAATGTCCAGGCACCCTACGCTAACCTGAAACTACGGCACGGGCCAGTACGGGAAATCGAGCGGAGCGGAACGTAAACATCTTTAACTCTTTTGTAGCGTTTTTATTTACATTTTTTGTTCCTTTTTTTCTCTAGATCGACAATGCTCCACCTCGAGTTGTTTTTATGCCGCTCGTGCATGCTGGAGCATGAAAGTGCCTCAAATTTTATGATTATGAGGCAAAATCGAAGAGACGAAAAATCCGGATGAGGTCATAAATACCAGTCCGAGTGCGGGATTTTGGGAGGGTTCGGTAAACGGTGAAATATGTGGAAGTTTCGTTTTATGATGCATGAAGAAAACAAACCAGTTGGTTTGTCGAGTAAAAATACACCCAGTTCGTAGCTAGCGAGCGATTTTTATTGGAAGAAGTTACCAAGCTGCCTTTATCCCTGCTTTTAAAGCGCTGATGGCCAAATTCGGATGCATATAAGTGAAATAAAAATGTAGCGAAACTGGAATGCGGATGATTTATTTTAATGTTTTACATTGCGAATTGTACTGTGCAAATTTTTTGCAACGAAATCATAGACTAAGTGTTTGTTTCGTCTGGAAACAAGTTGCATTTCACCGTTTCGTATTACTTTAACTAGTCGCATAAGGTGCAGTACAACTATGAGCAACAACTGTACTTATCAACTGGTGTAATAATCAATCGAAAAATCACATTAATTCAAAGTTTTTGCGAAAAACGATTAATAAGTTCAAAATACAAAATTACAATTTCTTCTCGAATAAATAATTTCACTGGTAAATCTGAAAAAGATGTAAGCTCGTTCTAACAAATCCATCTCAATTCCGACATTATAAACTACAATCGATCCTAGAGTCCTTAAGAAATTTACAAGCTGATTTGTCGTTCTTTGTTTAATTGTCAACAGCGTTAACAGCACACTTAAAACCCGGTGACTTTGATGTTTTGAAAGCAAAGTATTTTTGATTGTAGTGTAGCCGCCAATATAGTCAAATCAAAGAATGGTTCATGTTTCATGACTGTAATAAGAACGTTTCCAGCTTTCTTGGACGTAGTTTATCATAAATTTTTCAGTTTGACCAAATAAATGGGATCATTTTTTTCATTTCAATCAAATGCTACCTGGTGATTTGCAGTTTTAGTCTGGTTGTATATCGTAATTAGAAGTATAAAAAACTACATATAATAAAATTGATCATCTCAAATAGAATCTGCCACAAAGAGAAGGCCTATACATACACGTTTTCGTTTCTCTATTCTATACCATGTGTACAGAAGTATAGGCAAACCTGTTTTGTTTAATTTTACAAAATGCTGCTGATTTTATGGTTATTATATTCATGATTTTGATTATTGATATTTGATTTGATTTGATGATTTGATTATTGATTTTGATATTTGATTATGAAAATGATGACACGTCTTACCCATAAGTTAAGATTCTTGAAATGAAGATGAAATATGTTTAAAAAAAACGCTGACCGTCGGAAGAAATTCATTTCTATGCTATCTAAATACATAATTGGTTGTAGCTATTGTTGCTATTGTTTACACGTTCTGTGATTATCTGAAATACATACAACTCGGGATGTGTCGTTCGGTGCGGTTTTTTTTGGACTTCATATTTCGCTCAATGTATTTTTGTTGTTTAATGCACGTTCTTTTCCAATGCTAAGGTTTTTTCGTTCCTTTTTGGTATTAAAATTGTATTAAATTGTTTAAACCTAAAAATTAACCTTCGTATTCCATATGATTGATTCGAAATTAAAGTATTTCTATCGTTACTCACCATTTGTCGTTTAATGAACAACCCATGACATTTATGTTTTATCGTTGCTTAATCTACTTTATAAACATTTTCAAAATATTGTGAACATTCATATAATGTTGTTTGGACTACGTAACGAAATATTTATTATTCAAAAATTGCACAGTTTCATTAAACACATTTTGTGTATCTGCTTTTTCTTCTCCTAAAAGCGTTTCAAACGAGACTAGAAGACATCAGAATCCTCCTGCAAGCACAAGTTAAAATCACAAGGAAATAGCTAAAATTAAAGCTATCGGAATGAAAAACTTTTCTCATAAATTGTGTCATTTTAACCGGAATTGGTCGATAGTGTCATTCTCGCACCCAGACACGTTTAAATAGTGTTACCGATGAGAAGGATGACTTTCAACTATGTTCAACCAGGCCCCCGTGAGCTTTTCGTACGGCATATTGCCAGTGATTGTTAGCTGTTTAAACGAAAGGTTATACGATTAGCTGCCGTAAATATGAAAATCTTATCCTCCAATGATACAACATCTGTTTCATACTCGTATTGGCAGCGTGTGCACGTGGTGTATAACATTCCACGTAATAAAATAATCTAATCTCATCCTAAATTCAAAATAAAATGGATCCATGCATGATTAAGTTGACACTTTGCCTTAAAAATAAAAAAGTAGCAATCGTCGAACGATGGTTGGCATCATCTGAACCGTTGGCTCCGAGGATTTGATAATTATCATGTTGAGCAAAAGTTTTCCCCAAACATAGGAGATCGTCATTTGCTTGGGTCAGCACAATAAAAGATAGCACCAAATGGTTTGGATCAATGTAACATTCATTCTTCCTGCAGAAATACAAACTCTTTATCGGCTTGGGTTCGAAGGACACCACATGTTTCTCATTACCATATTTTGACTTCAGATTTGAGAATGTTCGGTTATCAAGTTAGTAATCAATGTATTTTCCATAAAGAAAAATTCCAACAAAAAAAGGTACATTCATTTTCTTTTAAGTAAAAGAGACAATTATCTCTTATATTATGAATTTGACTTAGTAAATAAAAAACTTTAAAAACATTAAAACCTAAAATGATAACAAATCTAACGTCCTATTTTATGTCCCTATTTATGAGCCCTATTACAAATCTTGATCAACGTTGTATGAACGTTTTACAATGTTTTATCTTACAAATTCTCTTTTCTGTAATATTTCAACAAAGAATGTACAAATGTTTTCTGCAAAACCGAACTGTTTCAGCCGAACTACAACCGATTTGGTACAAAAATTCAATTAGTGTTCCACCTGTCTGGTTTAGTTTTTCTGGGATGTAATTCATGCGCAGCAAGAACGTACCATTTTTGAGCAGAACTGCGTCTGACAACCCATATGCAAGTCGAATGCAGACACCAACAAGCTCATACGATCCGTCCATTACCACCAACACAGCTTTCCCCCGGGTAACTCACTCCAATAGTTCTTGCTCCGTAGCAAGAAAATTTCACATGTCTCGATGGTTCCGCAGTCACACTCACTCATCGCATACGGTGGTACTAGCTTTGGCACCCCTTTACACTCCTGCGTCTGGCGAAGGTGGCACTTTATTAGACAGATTCTTCGGCGGACACGTTCGAATCGTGCAAACATCACGCCACCGTTTTCATCGGGCAAATATAGAGAACGCTTCGTGTCGAGCGTGTTCTCGTGCAAAAAGTTGCAGGCGATGGTGGCAACGTAAACGTTTGTGGCTGCAGGTGACTCGCAGGTGATCTGCGAAATAAATTGTCAACCGTTCTGGGTGGCAGACGGTGCACGATGTATCGACCTCTCTACAACGGGTGAAACCACTGGTAGCCAGACAGGCAGTTGGCAATCATCTCATGGGCCCGAGAGAGCTGATTTCGATCCTTAAGGATGCCCAACACACCAGGATTGGAACCGGATTGGAGCGCTCAATTATTTCGCAAACATTCGGGCATGGTTCTATCGAAAAGGGAGTGGAAAGACGGTGGCGCTGCCGGATGGCTTGTTCCTGCGACAGGCGGATATTGAGTAAGTGGTTATTTAGTAACTGTATATTGCTGTCAGCAATACGAAGATACGGTCCGACCAGTACAGCTTACCGTAACCGCAAGTAGCGCAATCGGTAATATTATTGACATTAGGCTCAATCTTAACTAGTTGCAATCATATACGTAGATTATTGCCGACGGGAGAATTCTACCGGTTGTGAGAGTCTTTGGGGAGTGCGGAAAAATGTCAGAAAATTCAAATGGAGCCTGTATCCATACTGCATATAGAGTCGCGTATCATAGGCTGATATGAATCGATAGAATATGTTGTATTACATGCCCAAAATGTAAAGATAAAAACGATTCTTGTGAAACATGATAAAAACCTTTTATCAAACCAAATAAATGAAACTTCAATCTCCAGTGGAAAAACACATTAGCTCTCGCAGACACTTTCTGGCAACAAACGAAACGCCTTTCGCACCATACGTATCGCGAACAACCTTTACATCTACTCGCGACCCGGGGTGGATGAATTATAGATCAGAAGCACACCCACTGCACCGACGGCGCTAGATGCGAAGGACGAACAACCCGTAAATTGAACCGTCATGGTGCAAACTCAATTGAAATGAAATATATTGAGCACCGATGAGATAAATGAAATGCAATATCAGTGGGAAAATTGCAACCGATCACAGCAGCTAGAAGAAACGCGAGTGCTTGCAAACGATTGAATACCCGTAAGGGAAAGGAAGACCAAATTTCAAAAGCCAAAAATCGAAAAATGCTTTGTTTTGGCGGAAGAAGAAAGCTGTTACAAAAAGGATCCTCTAACGCAAAACCGGAAATGGCACCTTAAAATTTATCTGATGACAATGATCAGACACACCAGCGCAGCCGGAAGAGCTTGGGCTGAGGGAATATTGCAGCGTGCGATGCAACGCGATGCACTGAAATTACAAAAGCTTCCGTTCCATTTTATTTTTTCAGATGAAACCGCTAACTATGGGCTTGCAATATGGCCATATTATGTATTTCAACGAATGCGTGTGCTTTACCTAATCAAATTTGTCGCACTATTTAACAATATGTTTTGATTATTACTTTTTTAGGCGTACTTTAGTTGAAAGGAGTTTTTTAATTGAATTATAAAACCTATTATCATTTTATAGGTTTTTCGTCTAAAAAATTTAAATAGTATTTGGCTATGTTTCACGTCAAAGATTCTTTTCAGGAGCAAATTGTACGAAACATTTATTTCATATGAATAAAAAAATATAAAAATGGCAAATCATCTTACTAAAAATTCTTATAAAACAATTTATATCAGCAACACCTTTGACGAAAAAATCAGCTTTTGCGATTAACGATTAAAACAAGATTCATCTTTTTCATGCTATGCGTCACTGAATTAAACAGTTCTAAGCTATTTTCTCAACTCTTCAAGCTGTACACTTGTGACGGGTGAATAAGTAGGTAAAGACATACTGTAAAATTATTTTTAACCTTATTTTATTATTTCCCTGGCTCTGTGACCAATATACAACAACCGTAGTGAACTTAGATTTTACTTCAAAACGAGAATACTTCTTGATCTGTTTTATTATTTTCACCGTTCCTCTCGATACACACCGCTTATCCTATAGTAATGTTCCGAGAGCCAAAGACGCACCACTCGATTCCTTCTGCACCAAATGCCATTTCCAAAACCTTCCCAAAGTGCCTTGGTCGAGTACCGGTACGCTCAATCGTACCGCTCCAGTATCGTCTATCAAGTATGTGGCCCTTCGCTGTTTCCTCTCGTGTCCAATGTTTTCGTTTCACACTCCACTCCGTGCTACCGCTACCGCAAACTCCACGGCCATCAACTTCACGGAGATAAAAGAAAAGAAAATTCCATAAATTGTCTTGGGCGAATTGTCATTTCGGAAGCGGCAACGAAATTGCCGAACGTGTTGTGCGGAATCGGGTTTCGAGGAATGAAAATGGTACTTCAATCGCATCGCCCTCTGTCACCCGTCCTTCCGGTAGAAAGCAGGAGTGCAAACATGGACCGAAATCCAGCTCGGCATTATTGCACAATCGCAATCGAAGCAAAGGATCACTTACGAACCGGAAGTGCCTAGTTTGTGCTCCCGGGGATAATCTTTTCGTCGATGAGGGTGGAGTTTGGGTCTGAAGATTTCAACGTTGTCTTCAGGTGCACACTTCGTGAACGGCTTACGGGCTGTAAGAGATGGGCTTCTATTGAATTATGTGACCGGAAAGGCAAGCAAGAACAATTGGCGCATTCCACACCTTTACGAGGTGACCCGAACCATTCCATTCCATTCACATGCTGATCACTGATTAAAGGACTATGCAGGGTGGGTGTGATAAAAAAGACACAACAACAATGTTTCAAGTTGAAAGAAAAGTTGCTGGTGCTTACACTCTCAGTACAGGCACGTTCACACCTTTCCCTCGGAGGCACCTATCTCATTTCACCTCCGTTTCGGTGATAACGCTACCCGTATCCCAGAGACCAGCCAAAAACCTTTGGTTCGATAGTTATCACGCATCAAATTTATGTGGCCACACTTTAACACACACATATGCATTCACACACGTATAGTCTTTGGCTCATGTACACCTTCCTCGAGGACGACATACGTGACACACAGGCTTCAGTTTCATGCTCGTTATCGGTTCCGAACGGCTTTACCGAACGGGATTAACCTCTAACGACGAAGTAACCATGGCTAAGAGGTTAACCTTGCCCGTCCTAGCCACAATATGCGGCTTGATGCTAGTTTATGATATAATGATAAGGGTGCCCTCACCGTTACCTTCTCACCGTAGCTAATCAATGGGGAAGAAGTTTTGGCTCTCATATTGCTAAATAAAGACATCTACAACAATGGGTGGTGTCTTAAATTTAAGCTTAAAGCAACTTAGATACAGCTATATGTCTATTTCGATAATGGTTTCGTCAAGTTCAGCAAGTGGATCAGTTTTCATGAAACATTTCGCACATGACAAAAAATCTTAACAAGTTTGATATTTTTGTTACAATACCATTGCAATATTTTTGTTTTGTAAATGTTATAAAATTTGTTTTAAAACGTTCATGTACTTTAGGTTTATGCTTTCTCCATTTCTATTCCATGCATTTCCTGAAAAAATAAAAGGATCACGTTGCATTTCACGAATCACTTTTATAACTGACCAGTTTTAGACCTTTGTTTCAATTATTCTTTTGGTGTACTCTTACTTCCTCACGTGGAAACGAAGCTGTTTCCTCAACAAATCCAACACCATCTTCCGTTTATACGCCTCGTTAGCTTCCCGGAATAAAGTTTTACGATTTTTGCGAGCTTCTTTCTCTGCCTCCTTCAAAACATCCAAAGGTAGTAAATCCAGCTGAGACAGCAAATCCTGAAATGATAGCAGAAAAAAACACCTCGTCAATTTTTTTTCGTGTTGAAACAAAGATAGAAGATCATGTGTCGCTAAACAAGCAATATCCATTTCTATAAACGTTTCTGTAAAATGTTTACTATGATGATAAAGTACTAAATTTTAAATTTATCTAAATAAAATGTGTTTCTACACCAATCAAAATCCAACCATTACCACAAACAAGTACCATTATATGCTGATGCACAGCTGATAGTTTGTCTTTGGCAGAAATTTCTACGATTTCTTCCTGGCGATGTTGTAGCTTACGAACGAAAAGGTACAGCTGGTTAACAGCAGATGTGGTAATACGCATAATTTTGCTGAAAGAATATCAGAAAAGTTACAAATACATTTCAATATGTTTTTGTTTCAATCAACCAAAGAGAATGATTCATATTCAGTCTTAGGACTTACTTGTATACGGAAGCTTTTAGTGGTTCCCCCAGTAGATCATAGAATTGACTCTTCAGCGTTTCGTTTTTGCTCTGAATTGACTCCATCTTGGCACCGTAAAGATTCAGCAAATCGTGATGATTCGTAAAGTACCGCGGAAATTGCTCCAACACCTCTTTGTAATGGTAATCAATCTTGCTGAAAACCATAAGCTTCTGGTTGTATTTGCTAATGAGATCAATCGTACGTAGATTCAACTGAATTAAGCCGCGTTGCAGCAACGAAAGCTCAGGCTCACATCCTGGCAGTCGTTCCAGTTCGGGAAACGTTTTCTCCAGATAGAAATCTGCTATATTTGTTCCAATATTCTTACCCTCTGTGCGTGCGAAGATGGATTTACAGTTCTCTATACTCTGTGGAACCTGGATTAAGCGGATTAGTTTAAAAAGAGTTTAATAAGAATTATTCTGCAAGATGAAACACCAACCAACCAACCAACATAAACCAACGAACCGTGTAGAGTGTTCCATCCGGACCCCGGTGGAAGAAGTCATTTTCCAGACGCCATTGAGAATCCATCAGTAAGTAATAATAGTTCTGTAAATGAGTGAACAAATCGAACAATTATTCGTACCGTTCTTGAAGAAACCTAAGCATTGTGTAGCCCACGCAGCCCTCGTATGAAAGTTTTGCTTGAATAAGTTGTTTCATTTAATCTGAACAAACTCTCATCCTTCAATGGTCGGGAAAATCAAACAATCTTAATTGCGAAAGCTCTTTCTATTGTAAATGGACCCATAAACAAATCCTCCAGAAACACCAACACTCCATCACAAGCCAAACAATAACTAAATTCAAAAGTATTGACCACACACCCTCGTTGCTTTTGCAGCTCACCTTGTGAATTTTTCACAAAAGCGAATCCCCTTGGAAAACATTTTCTCTTAAAAACCTGGTCCCGGACAAACTTCTGCTTACCCGAATTTGCATAACCCTAGCCCAGCGCTCCTCCAGCAGCAATATTCTCTCAGTAATGGAATCCATCTTGTTTTGACGATCCTGTAGCTTCGTCCGAAGACGGACCGTTTCTTGCGTCGCCTCTTTTTCCTCGTCAGTAGCTGCCACCAGTTTCGAGTATGCTTCTTCCTTCCAGATTTTGAACAGTGGTCGTATGCGCTGGAAGTTAAACGAAGTCGTATTTCATTCCAGAAAGAAAACGCAACAAACCGAATTTCAAAGAAATGAAATAAGAAAAACACAGTTTTCCGCGCACTATTTCCTCTCTCTGTGTTATCGGTTAGACCTACCTTACAAAAGTTTTTAATCCAGTCCGCATACTGTCGCTCCAAGCTTTGACGGGCCCGTCGTTGCAATAGGTTCTCCTCGATGAAATACTGCAGGAAAACCTTACGACGCTGTTCGCGCATGCTGAGTATGTCCGTCTTCGGACAGAACTTACGCACTCGAGGCCGATAGCGCAGCTCATGAATGTAATAGTTGTCCCATTCGGTAGCCAAACGACTGTAGTATTTTGTACTTGCACCAAGCTGCTCCTCTTCGAACTCCGGACCATTCACCTGCAACCGCTGCCGAACATCTGCTCGTGCTCGCATCAGGCTGGTGTAATACTTTGAACGTTGTTTGTCTGCATGATATTTAAATTAGATTAAAAAATCGGTCTTTTAGCACTCTGATTCTTCTTCGTTTTTGTATTAACATATAATCTACCGACATGAATAGTTAATTTTATATTTCTACTCAATTCTTTCTATACCACTAACTGTAACTAAGTTATAATGCAGGCATTGTTTCTTTATAATAACAATCTATTAAAGATTGTGGGCCAAATATGACCCATCTTGATTAACGTTGGACCTTGCCCAGTAAACGTTGAGCCAATTTTTGTTCATAGCAAACAAGTTTCTTTTAAATGTTGATAAACAATATTGGTTGTATATTCGTTGAACTATTATAATATTCAAATCCTTTAAATACAATTACTTTTAAATAAATATTACAAATAATATTAGCTCCATATATATACTTACATCGCTTTAAATCACGCATTTTATCGTAGAATTCCGGATCTATATAGAATGCTCCTTTGCGGGTGTCACTCTTCGATAGGCTCTTGAAACGATTTGGTGGAAAGCTCAGTTCCAACTTTTCTGTCACTGGTTTAGTCTCTTCCAACCGCATGCCCTGCAACTTCGCCTTCCTTTTACTCGTTTCGGACCGGTTGTCATCGGACGCTGTTTCGCTGGCTTTAAAATCCTGAAAGCTTGTCATTCGTTGCTGCAAGCTTTCGTCGTACATTTGGCGATACTGTTGAGACTTATTCTCAATGAAACGATAGTATCGTGTCCGTTTCTCACTCACAATCGGTTCCTCCATCGCAGAAGGATCGTTTGTCACAGTGTCTTTACGTTCCGATCGCCTATGGCCAGAACTACCGGGAGATGATCCAGCACGGGGATCGGAGTGCTTGCCCCTTTTTCGCCTTCCGTTACGCATGTTCTCCAGCGAGCGATCGTAAAGCAGCATGGTTATACGCTTCAACCGGTTTTTCTGCAGCCAACGACTCCGCAGCCGGTCCTTGCGCCGCTTCTTCTGGCGCTTTATCGTCGGTATGGGGAAGTAGGGCGTGCGCAGGAAGGAGAGGATCTTGACCTCCTCCATCTGGTCCTCGTCCTCGGAGGAGTCGCTACTTTTCGGACACAACGGAATTCTCATGTGAGATAGGCGAGTATCAATTAGGTTACGCTCACCTTCCTTCTTGGTGTCCATCTCGCGGTACGACCGCACCAGCAAACTGAGTGGGATGCCGAACTTCGTTTCGTTTTCCAGCAGCGGATCCTCGACCGGCAGTTTTGTGAACGGTCCATACATATGGCCCTCCACATGCGGGATCTTGGTCGAACGACGCACCTTCGTTACGCGTCGACCCTCGTTCGAGATGTACTCGTGGGAACGTGTATCCACCGAAGAGCACAATTCTGACTCGAGTGTCTCTCGTTCGCGTCTCATCATCTCGATGTTACTGCGATTCTGAAAGTTGTAACGCTCTCTCATCGCCCAATCTCGAAACGACACATTCTGACCAGCTGATGGTCGATCGTCTTCCAGCAGGATTCGGTCCAGACGTTTGATCATCTCGCGGTAATCATCGTTCGTTAACTTCTTGCGCACCGTACATCGCAGTACATCCGACTGATCGGATGGTGTCGAGTGTTCAATGTTACCGGCCGTTTGTAACTCATCCGTCATTTTCCGAATGAACTCGGTCACATTCTTTGCTTTTCGACGCTGGTCTCCCCGATGCCGACAAAGATTAACATTGCGAAGATCCTCCGTCAACGTCTCCAATATACGATTAGAGGTACGCATTCGCATAAGTTTCTGGACAGTTGAGAAACGTTGCGGGTGCTGCCTCGAACGATAGTTTGCTCTCTTACTACCGAGACCACCCATAAAATTGACTTCGTTTGGCGGTCGATTATATGGAATATCATAGTTATGATTGTGGTACGGTAAATTGGACGATACCTCTTCTCGGTTCCACACGAAGTTTTTGGTGCCCTATTGACAGTAATAGTTATAAGCAGAAGCTCTACTGGAAAGACCATAGATCTTCGGTAATCATACAATAAATCCTCACCTGCAACACAGATCGATGGCTTGATTTGCTAGGGTTAGTTCCCGGAAGCAACGAACTGGCACTTTTCCTTGTAGACATTTTGCTTATTTCTGCACAACTGACCACGAATAGCTACTGTTCTTTGAATTGCACCACATAACGTTCTCAGGCATTTTTCGCCTTGGTAACATATTTTATTTCATCAACACGTTGCTCGGTGTCCATAACAGGTTGCCATGGTGAACAATCACTAAAGTCTTTGGCCACTGTATACGCTGGTGTTTATGTTGTTGTAAACAAACGAAACGTTTCGTTTAGATTGTCTTGCGCTTTTTATTCCACGAAAAGACATGTTAAACTTTTTTTTTACGTCTTGAATCCTTCTGCTAGTTGTTATGTTGCCGATAAATTTGAAGCATACACATTATGCAGGCTACATGTGAAAAAAGTCAAAATATTATTACATTTAACCAAGTTACAATAATCCGTGCAATAAATTATTTTTAATTAACCATTGCCCTATGTTAATCATTTAAATAATACTACAAAAAATTTACTTAAAGAATCATATAGATATATAATCTATATGATCTATATAATCATATAGATCATATATTCCACCTTTCCTTTTTCACCAATAATTTTTTGTTATAAAAGAAATTTTGAATCCTGATTCAAGAATTGAAAACAATAATTGAATATGTGAGGGCAAGTCATGAATTCTAAAAAGAATTTTGTTGTAAAAAATTGTTTTACAGTTATAACACCAACTTCTTCAAAGACGATGGTTTTTGCTTTCGTATTCTTCACAATTATGTTCGTTGTAATGAAAATGATTTCATACTAATCTTACAAGCGTTCACTGCATTGGACGATCTCCGTAATTTTCTCAACAGGTGTTATTTTATTATTGTTATTCGAATTACTGTTAAGCGAATAAAGTTTATTCAAATTTGTATACGTCTTTCTTTACAGAAGGGTTTAAACATGCCAAGGTTGCCAACACAACGCCGCCACAAGCGCTTTCTCGGATTCCACTTTAATTCAACGTTTCACCACCCGCCTCCTGATTGTATTACCAATTCGTAGCCCGATTTTACGTGGCCCTCACTAAAACACGAACTATAATTGAAAGCGTAAACTTTGTTAATTAAGAAGAAGCATCCAACTATTTCACGAACTCCGTGCACGTTTGCGGTTTCGCTTTTCTAGAAGAATAAACATTTTGTACCGGAGTTTATTGTTTGTTTACTAGGCGTGTTAACACACACTCACGAAAAAAACACACACACACACACACATACACTGATGCTAAAGAAACCGGGCTCATCAGCCAGCCACCTGCGTGTCCTTGCGAATTAATGAAGCACGCGGAGACGGGAACACTACTCGCAAAAGGGTGCTATTACATGAGACGCCAGCCAAATTAAACAGACGACTACACTGACGACGATCACAAATGGAGACATTCATTAAACTAATACACATGGATAGGCCACCCGACGAGGTGAGGAGACCAACTGACGGAGAAAAAGCAACAGAAATACATATTCCAACACAAATATTTGCTTTTGCTAAAACCAGTACCATAAATTTGCTAACCCTGCTCTGGATGAGAGTATGTGGAGAAACCTAAAGGAACCGATTTGCGGCAAAACGCTCCCATGCTAATGTTGGATGCTTTTTTGGCCTCATTTTCGATTCGTTGATTGATACCATAGAAATGTACGATGTTTTACCACAATTCTTGGCGGAACAGTTCTTGGCGACAGCGAATATATCCTAACTATATAGACATTTTGCAGACTAGCGCTCATTGTTAAATTATTGATACATTTCGTTAATTACAAATTCTTAATAAATGTTTCTGACTTTACTTTAATTTTCATACATTTCTGTTTGTTTCAATATTGTGAAGATTCCAGTATCTATCGTGAATTTTGCGAAATCTATAACTAATTTTTTCATAAAAATGTTAAAACAAAAACTTTGTATTTTCGTTAACTTGTCGTTAAAAAAAAAGAATTTGTTAATTTGCTTCAAAATACCTACTTTTTATCCAAAGCGAGTAAAGACATACAAACAAACAAACAAACAAACTATCGCTGTTCCGAGAACCATCTCCTTTCTCTTCGTTACCAGTCAGCCCAATCTGACTTATCATTCCATTCTCTTTGACTTCCGGAAGCTGATGATACCGTCAACCTCCAGTTGTCTTTCCTCGTTCTGTGATGCAAACATCGTTTCTTGAAGGAATACTGCCAGGTTGCCAGCAGAAGCTGTCTCCATCCCGATACCAACCAATAGTTCCTACTTGACGAAACCAACAACTCTTTACTCAAAGTCCGGCTTAAACAATCGTACAAGACACGCTTTCCGAGCAACTTGGACCAAAGGGTTTTCACAGCGAAGATTGCACAACGCTCCTCCTCTTTCTACTATCTTCCAAACCGTGACGCGCTGTCTGCCTGGGAAAAGAATGTCCCCGCCAATCTTTTCTATCGCCTCACATCCCTCACGTACGTCTCAGTAGCAGCCAACTTTGGAGCCGGGTTTGTAGTAAATGAACTGGAAACGAAACTTTTACCAAAAAGATAAATTTTAAATTTTCTTCATGATTGTCTTTCGAGGATGCCGGTCGGGTGGTTTCACCCGGCCGTAGCTCAAGCTGAATGTTATAAGAAAGTAAACGGAGCAAACTCCCGGAGCAGTAGGAACCCCGCGGGAAAGCGCTTCTGTAGTGCATGAGCAAACTCTTACATGTTACTTTATATATTTTCTTAGCTCTCCATACCGAAATGTATACACGATGTGTGTGTCTGTCATATGTATGTACGTCTTTGGGCCGTTCCCGGTCCTTGTTTCAAATGTTCGCATGCCAGTCCAGACTCTATCTTCCAGCTGTCAGCTGCTCAGCAAAAGGACGCTGATAGGATAGAGAATTCAAGAATGTCTGATACGTTGGGCTATAGGCGGAAATGAATACGGTAACAGGGTAGTACCCTTAAAACGAGAAAGAACCAGGAATGAGAAACACAGTCTAATTGATTTACTTAGCTTTAAAGTTAGGTAACATTTCAGTGCACTACGCCAAAATGTTGATTGGAGTTAGTTAAGAACATACATAAAGCAATTGTTATGTATATTATATAAATTTAAGGGTTTAATACTTTTGCAAACATTGTTTTGTTTGTTCCTCGTCGGAACTATCATAGTGCAATACATAGTTAACACTTCCAATCCTAACACTATTTAAAATTATACTTCTAAATTATTATTCTTTACCAATATTAAGAGTTTTTTTTGGGTAGAGCAAATCAATCAACTTCAGCATATAAGCTTAACGACAATAATTGACAAACTATCATTCCAATATCTTCCAAAGCTTTTCAACAAATGAACTATTCCAAAGCTTTTCAAACCATGCACTAAGTATACGTAAATGCTATGTATTGGATGTTCGATTGAATGATCGTACTCATTTTTTTCTTTTTCTATCTGTTTAGCTTGAACTATAAAAAAACTGTGGCTCTGGATTAAGCCCAACCTTTGCGTGGTATAATCGCAAGTCAAAAATGAACAAAAATCTTACAAAAAGTTTCGCATAAGTTTCTACTCTCTGCTTGTTCGTACAAAACATACAAACGTACAAACCGTAAACTCAAGCATTCACAACGAAACCAAATGGCCAAGCATTTGTGGTTTACTCACAAAATAAATCGAAGCCGCAAAGCAATCTAAAAATCGTAGGCATTCCCAACATTTCCGCAGTGTGCCGGGTCGGTTTGTGGCCTGTGTTTATTTTATCATTCCAGTTTTAGCTTTACTTTCTCCGTTTTGATCCACATTCTTGCACGTTTGTTAGCGTTGAATGGTCGCCTTCCATCGAATAAAAAGTCAATCAACTAATTTGAAATCTATACATACGAATCGTTTCATCTAATCTGACCGCAAGCGTGACGACAGTGGCTCTGGAATACCCGATCGTCAGCGTCCTACCACTGGAAGGGAGTTGTAAATAGAAAAGAGAAGAAGAAAGTAAATAAATATTTTTTGTTTAATTCTGTCAACATTAAAATATTGTCACTTTTCTTTCATCTTTTTTGAATTATGTTATGGTGTTTTGTTTGTTGTATAGGTTACAATGGATTTGAGTTTGTTAATTTTGTGAGTGATTGTGTTACTTTTGTCAAATTTTCTCGGTAATTCATGTTTCTATAAAAACGGTTAAGTTTTATATAGGTTGATGCATAAACTACTGTATTGCTATGAATTTGTTAATAAAGTTTCTGATAAGTTCTATTATAGGGGGTTTTTATTTAAAAAAATACAATTTGAAAATGCTACATTCAGAAACAACTACATTTCTATAGTATCTAATTGTACACCACATTTCAATATCTTCACCAAGTACGCAACATAAACGATTCGGTTTCGATTCCGCCTGGATCAATTTTAATCATTTTCCTATTCCCACTTCTATTCCAAAACCACACGCATCGCTACTACAAACGTCCGTTCACGATTTTCCCATCATTCTCGAAACGGTCCGATTCATCACAATGACACAACATCAGATGATTTCGTCCTTCCGGTCGAAATCACAAAAAACGAACGTACAAAAAAAAACACTGACCGCAACCGAACAACACCACCCGTCCCGTCAATAGCAAGTAATGGCTTTAGCATGTTTATTGGCCATCGACAATCGTCAGGACTTACGGAGTAGCATCTCCCACGAAACCGATCTGAAGGTTTGACTTTTGCCCTCGCTCGCTGCCGTCAGTTCGTGGCTTTGGTGTATTCGGTGGCCTGTTTTAAGCACGATTAGCATACTTATTGTTTTTTTCCTCCGGTCCACTAGATCCGCCCGAGCTAGGCAGCTAGCTTGCTTTCTCGACGACGCTGATCCCTTTAATGTCGTGAAATTACCGATCCGATTGGCAGTTTCCGGATATTGGCTAAACCAAGAAAAAAGGCAAACCGTAACAACAACAACAAAATACCGCAAAACGCACAAATATTTATGTACGGGCTATGTGATCGGAATTCCACCAACGGCATTAGGCTACCCGTTCTCTACAAAGGGATGAAGGGCAAGGACAACTCCAACACGTATACGTTTTTAGTATGTGTGTGTGCGTGGTAGCGTAAAAAGGAATCGTAGAGTTTGACTCCCATTTCAGATTAGCTTGACGTTAATTTTTTTCCTGCTCTATCTTTCTATCGTCATCCAGTGCCGGTAACTGCCCGCACAAACGAAGAGAAAATGGTCCAAAAACGAAAGACCTGCGATCAGTTCGTGGTTTCTCCATTATGCTTCTCTATCGAGCAATGGCGTTAGTTGGGTCGAAGTTTTTTCCGCTTGCTGTCCGCTTCTCTGCCAACTCTCTTGCTTTCCACTCGAATCAAAAACAACGTTTGTTGGTTTGTTGCTAGTTGGTTTCGTACAGCGCCTGGTGCGTGAAAAAGTTGTAACCACAATGAGATAGCGAAATAGGCCGGAATTAGCTCTATCCCTCGACTGCCTTTTACCTTTCTCATCATGGCACACGATAAGTACATGGAGCTTATGGTGTTGGAGGTGGTGAATAGGAGAGGTGTACGACAAAAGTTTGACATGAAACCGGATGCGACTAATAAGCTCGGCGAGAAATTGGAAAATGCCACGATTAGCAATTTGTAATACAAACAGCGTCACGCCTGGAAATAGGTGCGCTAAAAAGTACACCCTAATACCTAGGTACACCTAAATAAAGACCATCTTTTGAAATAAAACAATTACAGTTCTATATTTATAAATAAATAATGCGCATAGTACATGGATGTTAAATCATATTGCTATAGATTATTATTGGATTGCATGAAACATATTAAATCAAAAATAATATTTTTTTTTTCAAATACTGAATTCCGCCAATTTAATTTATGTCGTCTTGTTTGTTAAGCTTGATAATAACACTAGAAACTTAAAGTAATTCACGTAAAGAAAATTTACAAAACAAGATTTATTCAAAAATCCCAATCAAATCGACTTGAATGAGATGAGATGGTAGTGATGGTGGTGGCAGAAACGAGAATTTTTAATCATGCTTAATATATAGAACATGTTCTTGTTGGACTAAGTTCAAATGGTAATAACGGTTAGCAACTAAAAAACTGCAATTAATTTTTGATCATAGATCAAACCACTTTGTATAAAGTGCTTTATCGCTCAATAAATTATCGGTTTCGTTTTAAGAAAAAACTGATTTCTGAAACGGATGATTAAATCATAACTCTGTATCTCATGAAGTGTGTTTTAAATTTTAAACGTCTTCTGAGCCTGCTAAATGCACTAGGTTTTATTTAATAATATACTAAAAATACTATTTTATGTTATTTATGTAAAGGACATTTTAATTATAATGATTTATTCTACACCCACCGAAGTTGCTATTTAAACTTATTCAATTAAAACTAAAACTTAGCCCAAACTCTTTTATTAAAACTTATTTAGCCAAACCTAAGACTTAGTTCAAACTTTGCCACAATAAAATCATTTTAAACTGTATCTACCAAATTCTGAGCTTATATGATTATGTCACGTCAAACATAAATCAAACTTCATGAACAAAAGCTTATGCACATTTAGGCATTATTAACATAAATAAGCTTAAACTTTACGAATCTCTTGAATCACTGACGGTACTAAAAATGTTGAACTCATGTTTTTTTCAAATAATCCAAAAAAATCAGATCAACAAGGGTTTGCTTGTTTATATTTGCTGCTCATTTCCAAACTCCTACGTGCGGACAGGAACGCGGCGGTTAGCGTCGATTAAATCAAATCATTCACACGTCACTGCCCTAACGGGTACGTTCAACGTTGTCTGCAAACCGAAACCAAGGCCCAAAACGGAACCAGATTGCGCTTAATTCAATAACCATCAGCATAGTCGAGTAATAATGCGTATAAAAAATAACGAAAACAGAACAGAAAGCAGAGCCCGTTCCATTTGGGCATTTCGTCGTAAACAAACCGTTCAACCCGTGCATAAGCCGTTGAAGATTCTGGTTCAGCCATTTAGGTGCTCCCCGTCCGTTCTGGTGCTGTAAATTTTGCAAACTTTCAACGCGTACGCGTTATAACTAAATTGCGTTACGAACAAACCAGCCCGTTTCCTATTCTCGACCCTATACTACCGTCCATCTCACCCGGTGGCTAACGCGAGGCATCTTCAAACGTTGTGCTCCAAGTTGATGATTATAATCTACAGCGATTCGAATTGGGGCAATTCAGTAAAGCGTGTTACAACAGGATAACTGTTTGGCAGGGCGATTCCTTTGGTGTAATTTGATAATACTTCATCGTAAAAGACGAAGCTTTGAGGACAATTTTCCACATAAAATGTGTGAAAATAATCTGCTCCCTGAACGGAAGGAATATTTGAGCTATTCTTGTTTAGAAACATAATAATGCTTTAGATTTCTATGCATTAATTCAACAGTCCTTGTACACACAGGCTTAGGCGAACAGTTAAATGATCTTTTATAATGACCCCACCATTCTGCTGTGAGCAACAATCACAGCAAACATCCTTTCAATTTACTCCTTCAATACAGTAACATATAGCATCACGCACGCCCTAAAGCAAATTAAACATCATACATTAATCGTGCCTCGATTCGCTTACAGCTCTGGTGAATGCACTGCTTTTGTTAGACCCATGTCTTCGGGAGAACTTAGGGAAAGTTTGTGCGGAACATTAACTTCATCCTTTCAGCGAGACGATTCTTCCACACATGCCTTTTATGCGAATCGCATTCGTTAATAATAAACGCACACCGAATTCAAACATCACCTTCACCTGCACCTACCCATCTTGTCTGAAGGTATACTCTTACTGAATCCGGTCGACAGCATGGCACGAAAGTAACTGCTTGCTTTTCACTCAATCACTATGCATCGCTGGGTAGCATTCTTCTTGACGGATGGGTGCTGTGGAATCCCATGAAATTGAAATATATTAATTTATCCCACCTGTCGGAACCCGATGTAGGAGTGGTTGTTCTTTCCGTATCGCGAAACCTGTCGTGTTTAGCACATCGGCAGCTAGAAATCGTCTCGTGAAATTCGTCTGGGAGTTATTTGTCGCTAAGAATAGGTTCGTTGTTTGACGACGAAAGCTTCAGCCTATGTGAACAGTTTTCCATCAATGTACGTTGTTATTGCTTTATTCTTTGCTATCCCTCTGTTGAAATATCTTCCGTATTGGCACAAGCCGTTTTTTTTTTTGGTTGAACAAATTTAATATTGCCAAAGATTAATCAATGCCAATCATTCACTTTTTCCATCTAAAACCTTGTAAGAATGCTAGGGAGCTCCGACGTTGAATTCGATTTTAGTACTTTCAAACATGAGTGTTAACTTACGTGGAAAGTAAACAATGAAAATAAAATGTTGTAAACATAGGAGTGCAGTTTTAGTTAAAAAAAACTATAAAATTCCCGTTTTAGATAACCAAGTCGAAAGATATTGGTTTACGAAATTATAAAGCCAACATGTATCAGCCAAATCGAATACATCCAAAAACGTTAACATCAGACAAATTTATCAGTTTTAACGTATAAAGCACACCGTGCTTGTATCGATGGTGTATATTTTTAATTTGAAAACTGATAATAAATAAGTTATAAAGCATTTTATAGCCAAAACTTCACCTAAAACCAACATGGTTAAACATGTTTAGACAACAAATAACTTCAATTGATTGAAATAGCTAAAAAAATGATTGAATGTATTATACATTTACCCATAAAGCTTAGATCTTTTTGATTTCAATGAGGTTGTTTATATTATTTATCTACTACCTACTAACTGCATTGCAACGCTCTTGACCATTAATACCAAACAGAACGCACGTTCGGTACGCTAGTCAAAATAATAGCTTCATTTTCACATATTGTGTTTCCCAGGATCTACAAATCATAACATTTGTTTTGGTATACCTTCTATGTAATACTAACCTAGGAAAGGGAGCGTTGTATTAACAATACAATGTAAAAAATATTTCGTACAACCTGTAAA
Organism: Anopheles farauti No. 4; assembly: GCA_000956215.1. Taxonomy (NCBI): domain Eukaryota; kingdom Metazoa; phylum Arthropoda; class Insecta; order Diptera; family Culicidae; genus Anopheles; species Anopheles farauti No. 4. Next base: position 32,733 of record JXWZ01000608.1, read on the forward strand.
GCTTTCAGCTAACGTAAAAGGTAAGCCCAAAGTAGGTAGCATATTGAAGCAAACCTTGCTTGCGACCTATTATTTATTGATAGTGTAAATCGTGTCGAAGGATCGACCTATTATCTGTGTGTGTGATAAAAAAGAAAAGTCACTACCTCTAGGGCGGGATCAAGATGAGAAGGTGTTTATAAGTATCGACAGCTGGTGGTAGCTGCTTGGCAAACCAAGCAACCAAAACCAATGTTTACCGAAGGGTAGAGCATCTTTTCATTTTATCCTGATTTATTGTTCCTCTCACGATATTTGCCCCTCCATCCGAGAGTGGTCTACCTTTTTTATGCGTGATCATGATTTAGGTTCAAATTATACCGTCTGGTGTGAAGGATATTAATTTAAAGCTGTTTTTAAGCCTACGTTTGTTTGGTGGAAATATATTACCAACCTCCAGGATGCTCGAATTTCGATATCATTCGCTAGAAATGCTGAATGTGCACATTACAGATTTGGACACCTAGCTCGTTTGCTTGTGGTTCTAGATTTAAGCACGAATCAAGCACCTTGTGGTCGATTGGTTAATCATAAAAATGTGCACGAGCCTACACGCTACGCAATACTCCAATGCTGACAAGAGATAACTCCAAGCTCCACGTCTCATAGCACAACAGAAACGATGGAAAACGGTGGACTTTCCGCGGTCAGCAGAATTATGAAACCAATGACATTTTTATGATATCATCATATCAGCCCCGCGTTCGCTCCGTGCACTCTCCGAGCAACCACGCAAGGCCATTACAAAATCGCCGACGCGAATGCGAAACAACCGACACCGGCAAAAGCCCACCTGATAAACGGTGACCACGAAAACCACGGATTACATAAATTGATAAACTGATTCATTAGCCTGCGCTGGGTTAATGCGTCAATATTGCTTTTCCGAACGGTGCTGTTGCGGATGCGGTTGCCCGTTTAATGATACCATGGTGGGATGCTTGTTTTTGGTGCTAAAAACGGATTGACGACTGTTAAAACGCTACATGCTCGCTTCATTTAATTGACAGTTATGATTAGTTTTGCTTTGCTCTACTGTTTATTAAAGTGTTGCACTTTGTTTCTTCATATCAATACATTTTAAGTGTATTTCTGAATGTACGCTGCTGCATCCGCCTTAGCAAAATATCGATATTATTACAGGAGCATGAGAGAGATATGAACAAGAAACTTGTTCAACATTTTATTCAAATGTTTCCACTTCATAAACTCTTAACTAAAATGCTTTTTGAAAGTCATAACTCTAATAAATAAATATTTTTACACAACTTTCCGCTGAGAGATTTTTGTTATTTCTTTTTTGGAATATATGTGTGACAATTTTTCTCTTCTTAATTGGCGCAACGACTAGCGGTCATTGCTGGCTTATTTTATACCTTTTGATTTGAAGCTTGTAAGTCACTACTTTCGGTCCGGATGAGAAAATGGTACTGGTTTTGTTGCGAGAAAGACCGGTACAAATAACGCTACACTACCAGCGAGCTCAACTGACTTGTGTGAAAAATCGGATTAAGTCAAACGGCGTTAGTGAAATAAAGCACATTCCAGAATAACCTGCGCGGGAAACTATGCCGAGCTCAATCGTTACGTAAAAACTATCTCAAGATAAAAGTCTTCTACGGAAGTTAGCAGGAGGTTTTGTTGAATAATACAGAAAAAAAACTTTGACCAAGAAAACATAACGATTTCAAATGTGATTACGTCGGGCGACACGACAGAAAAAAAAACAATTTATCTTGGATAGAAATCATTTCGCCAAATTTATGACTACTCTTTCCTTATCCCAGATTTCTATACGTTTTTTTTACATGCAGATAAAATCTTAGTCGCATACACCCTCTAACGAATTGTGACAGTCTCCCGGAAGTCACGGAAGTACTAACAATTGTAAAAGGAAAATGGATCATACTAGCAACAATGATTTCCATCACATGAAATTTGCCCCGCAAGTAAAGATTGTCGGGATTGATTAGACAGTTATCCGTTAAATTTTTTAGACATACTCATTTCATACATTCAAACGTATTAAAGCATGATTTAGAAGGGATCGGATCTTACAACTTCACAGAGCAACAAAGTTATACAACAATTAGTTATTTAATCTAACCCTATCTAACGTTTTCACTCTTCAAGCTTTCCGTGGTTTAATAACACGCTTCGACCACCAGGTATTCGCTTTAATTCCAAAAGGTCAATACTTTTTTTTGCCAGGTTTATCGCGTTTTTGCCCAATGCAGAATCCGAACGCCAAATCATAGCTGACGACCAACTTGGAAACATCCTTGGTTACAATTTGAGTCTTCTTGTTTTTATTATTGCGATTGTGGTGCATTTTAAACGAATGCCGTGCGAAAAATTCTGAGATTCTAACCGGGGAAAACAATGTGAAAAGAGAGAGAGTAGAGATTCCTGGTGTTTTGTGTCCTATGTGCATCCGGTAGCCAGCGGGGAGAATGCAAATGACAAAGTTTTTGGTTTCAAGTAAACACATTTTACCAGTGCTTTTGACATTTATAAATGGCTTTTTGTGGAATGTTCTGGCGTGTCTGTTTCGCCCACAAAACCGTACCCTACCCCAAACCTTGAATTGAGCAGCGTTTTTGCGTTATCTTCCGTTGACTAAAGAGGCTTCTTGGTGTTCTAATGTTGCAGAGGCTGGTTGTTTATTTTAACAAAGCATTGCAATACTCCAATATACGCAAGCCGTGAAGTACTGGAAACGATAAACATTACACGACTATTATGTTCTTCTTAAAGAGTCATTAATTTATTGTTCATATAAATAATTTTAAAACATGTTATGCAAACATGAATATGTGATTAAAGAAAATCCATGTAAGCAAATATGTAAGCCTTTCGACAACAAACTATAGCTGCAAATACATACTAAAAAAATAACAATGAATAAATTATTAACCCAGTAACCAAATTATGACTTTATTTTTGATAACTTTGATACATTACCAAGATTTTAAATATTAAATATATTTTGTATATTAATTATATGAGGAAAATGTACAACTATTTACACTTTACCAAACTAAAATAGCCTATTTGATTATGGTCCAACCATAAAATCAAATTTTAATGTAACAAGTTCTTTGGTCCATAAATGCAATGAAAATACCGTTTCATTTAATTATACGTTTCCCAATAATATAAAATAAATGGTTTGCAATGTTAATTATAAAAAATAAATGGTTTCAAAACCATTCTAGTGTAATTAAAACATTTCTAACGAAACATGTTCTTCCTCAGAAAACAATGCCACAGAAGGTAGCACAAGCAACTTTCTCAATAAACAATGCTCCTCTCGTTCACGTTGCCCGACAATATGTCATCCATTAGGAACTTTTTTTGCACTTAATGCAATATTGCCGTCTCGTGTCAAACAGCACGCACGGAACTACAGAACAACCGTGCACGAAAAACAATTCCACTACCGGTGAATAGAAAAAAAAGGCACAGTTTGCCCATTAAACGTAGATTTTTGTCTATGCTATTTTTCCGTTTGGTTCCATTCGAGCTCCTGCTTTCCGGTTCCAATCGGTTGGCGCCGTTACCGTTAGATCACTGTTTCCGGCTACGAAATTCAAACCTGAACCAACCTCTTGGAGGTGGATTTCTCTCGTTACATACTGATACGTGCGTTGGGTGTTTTTCGAGACTTTTGTACAAGAATTCGAAATAGTTATGTTTACCATCCCAAACCCTTCTATTTTCCATAAAACTGGTACTGCCCTGCCGCTATTCAGAGGGTGGGCAGCAAACGCAAACATACTACAAACGTTTTGTCGTAAAATTCTAGCATTTAGCAGTATTAGCTGATTTTCAAAACAACGGGAGAGATTTTTATCGCATATCGATTTTGCTAACATATTGAGAAATTGGTATTTGTTTACACATTAGATATTATTGAATGACCAAATGCTTAATACATATATTTAAAGATTATTAGAATTTTTTATTCCTCATGTAAAAAAGCTATTAATAATCTATTAAATTACTTTATTCTCTATACAAAACACATAATTTAATATTTCTTTTCTCAAGTTCACTCACATTTCTGCCAAAATCGTACTTGTTGTTCGTTAATGCTACCTGCTCAATAAATAAATGTGAACAATTCATAATAATCTTGTTACAACTCGCACATTTATCAAACTCCAAACTTACGCTCTAAACGTCACAATCCTTTCTCATTACCAGATTCAAAACCGAACCGGTCAATTTGTTGCGAAGCATAAACGTAATGCAGAAACTTTTAAAGTGCGGACCTCTTGCCGCGTCTCTTGGGAAGTAACTAAAAAAGTCAACTACAACGCTGAGCACAAAACCACCGTAAGAAAAAGATAATGATGATATGTGTTAACCGCAGGGCCAAGTCCCAGCTACTAACACCTTCTTCTGCTCCCGATTAATACTATTTAAAAACTATCCTTCCCAAGGGTATACGACGGAAGTACTCGCAGGAATGGCATGGAAGTGGAATGTGTTGACCTCACCCGGGAACAGTTGCTCCTCCAGTGCACTATTTTCCGAACATAAAAAGTTGCTAGTTTAAAGTAATTTGTTGCTCCGTTGTTGGTGCTTTTGAATTATGAGTTTTGTTGTTTGTACTGGTGTTCGTTGTTTTCTCTTCCCATCTCTCTTTATCTTTCTCTCTTTCTTTTTCATCGTAGCTTACGCCTATGTTATTCCATGTTTCAAGAGATGTTTTTAACTCCACTCCCAGCACTTTTAACATTCGACGAACGTGATGCGTACTTCCCGCTCTTCTCGAATGTGGTTCATACTATCTTTAAACGGATTTTCCAAGTTTTTTTGTATTCCGTATTTTTCTACTACTTCACGCCTCCCTTAGCATCGGACTCTTCCTATCTTACGCTTGCTGTCTTCAGTTGCTCTGTTTTTCATATAACGCAGGTTGCGGTTTGTACTTGCTTCCCACCAGCTCTTAACCGCTATTGTTCAGGAAGAATGGTTTTGATAAAGGTTTATGGCTTTTATTGCTTTTATTTATGCCATGGTTATAGATCAATACCGTACCTCCGGTGATCTCTGTGTAAGTTTTTATGTATGTTGTCGAGTGTGTGTATGTTCCACTCCCCATGCCACATTGGTGAAGTGCTTGTTTGTGTCCTGTTTTTCTAGCCGTCCATTTTGAAAACCACTCAAAAGTTGGCAAATTTCGCTCAGAACCGCCCTTTAGGTTCGATCTCGCTGCTACTGCTTCTGGCTTCGCTGGCTGTTCGGGTATGATATATGCTTCGCGTGAGTCTGACAGCGGTTGGCGCCTGGAGTTTGTCGTCATGCGAAGTCAACAAGAATCTTTGCGCTCTATTTTGCTGGAATGTGTTTTTTACCTTAAGTTTTTTTTTATCGTGCTTTTCTTTTCTCTTAGCGTTTGTCATCCGTTCTAGCATAGGCTAACAAACAATAACAACTACAGACACGTCGCAAAGCATCGGTGCACAAACAACAATTTAGAAACACATTCTTCTCCAACATGATTGATAAAATACGCACATCATTAAAAGTTCCGGAATGATTAAATTAAATCCACAACTAAATGTACTTAAATAAAAGAGACGTTTGTCCAACAATATCGAACTGATTGAGAACAAAAAACTGTTGCGTTGGAAAGCGTTAGGTTGTTTGCCTGTTATGTTAATTACATGCTTTTTGTCTCGGTTGAACCGGGTTGCTTCGAAACAGCGGCATAAACTGTTAGTCATTCGAATAGAATAGAAACTGCTATGTTCGTATAGCACCCAAAAACCGTGTTTGTTACATGTTTGCAAGTGACTCGGTCAACATATTCAATCAAACCCAAAAGCTATCTAAACAATAATAAATACGTAATTTCTTGTAACACGTAATAATAAAGAAATACATAATGTCGGAATTTTATGACAAACATGCACGGGTAAACTGAGCCTACTACAGTGCACAATTGTGAGGTCTTTATACTACTCACAGAACTCGCCATGCATGTAAATAGTAACCCTAAGGATTTTATATAACCCCAGCTGTCGCGAATGGATAGTTGTGTATGAAGGTATGTTTAATAATGAAGAAGAGTCACGAAGACAAAGATTACTAAATTTATATTACGAAATCTTAAAACTGTGAAATTCTTATCATTCATATTTAATCGTATGGATTTTGTGCCAATGAAAAACATAATTTCATATTAGTTTCACAGATGAAATAAACACTTTCGGATTAAATAGTGTTAAAAGTAAATTAAAAGTATATATACATAGATATATATATATGTATATAAATAATAAATAAATATAAATATAAGTAATATATTAATAATTTAAAAATTAAATGTGGGTAAAGTATAACCAGATCGTTGTACATTTATACTTACTTCTCAAAAACCACTCTGAAAATAGGGTCTTTATTCGAAGCTAAACGTATTTGTCTAACACCCACTGGAAGTATCGAGTTTACCTCGTAGGTCTTATATACAACATGCTTTAACGGTGCTTTAACTCCGGTGAAATGACGATAAGCGATTAAATCTCTAAGTAAGAATCTGTAAGTACATGTTAGTAAGTAAGCATTTAGATAGGCACAAACTGTGGGAAATATAGATTAAATTAGTTAAACTTTCAAAATTTGGTTACATCTAACAAAACAAACGAAATATTCAGAAAAGTTCTTAACCCATTAAAATTCCACATAAGAAAAGAGAAACAATATAACATTTACCATACAGACTATAGTAAAAACGTATTTTAATACATCTTTCATTCTTTGAAACATAATGTATGCAAATCCAAAGATTTCTTTGTGTCTTTTTACATTACTGTTCACAAACCAATAAAATTCAAATTATCGCGAACGGTAGTAAAAGAATCCTGGTAAGCTATTCATACGTGCGATGCATAATTTTTCAACTCCCAATGCAAACTTTCATCCTAGTCGCAGCTGTTGTAAACGTACCATAGGGTAACGTACCATTGCATACTTGGACAGTGAGAAAAATTCAACTTTGATGTACGTTATCATCATACTTCAGCGGAAGCAATCGTGGCAGACACATACTTCTTATACCAAAGCACAGATAGTCAACTTTTGCATTACCGAATGTAATAAATCTGTCGATTCTTTTTATTTATCAATTCAGTTTTTTTTTCGTATCTCCTAGTGCTTTTCCAAATGTCATTTCCTAAATTTTAATCCTTTATCATACATTGCTTTACCGCTCTCAGCCAGATGATCCTACCGATCGATTTTCGTTTCAGCATTAAAATTGATGGTTTGTTCTATGCGCTGCCGAAAACTGCAAAACTTCCATCAATTTAGCGTTCATGCAAGTGTCAAGTAGACGTATCTGTTGAAAATGCAAGTATGGTAGTAGAGTAAGACTATTGTCTGTTTTTATTTTTATTGTTATTACAAATAACGATAAAATTATAATTAAATATATATGATAGATATACGCAAAGAACAAAGAATAGGTAAACAAACACATTAAATACATTTTCACATGTAATTCTTTTAAGATAAAAATTTCCTATGAAAATCATCAATCACATGCGCAAGATCCTTCATGTCAGGTTAATATAGAATTACGACTGTGAAGTTTCATTTTACCTTCAGATTTTCTACCACCCGTTTATGTGTATGTGGTGGCTGGATAACGACGGGTGCATAAATTTTACCAGTTTGCTCTATCACGTACTCCGTGACCTGCGCTAACGCGCATTCACATCATCCCACAACCCTGTGCAAGTAAAAATAGCCCATGCTCCAGGAATCACGGTAGGAACGAACAGCCGAACTTTTACAACAAATCACCAACGATAAATCCTGGAATCTGCTTCCTGAGCAGCGGCTGGTAAAAGTCGTCATTGCTCGTTTCGAATCATGTTGCACCTTCTCTTCCAACCAAGCGAACAACGCAGACAAACACTTTTTTATCCGCTTTACAGTCGAATATGCGTATGAGCGAAAACTGTCAGAAATGCAGAAGTAAAGGTAAAAGATGCCAAAATTACTTTCGAGAGTTTTATTTGTTATTATGCATCGCAAAAATGGTCAAGATATTTAACCATTGTGAAAATATTTTCGCCACTCTTAAACTATGAAGACGTTTTAAACTACCGGAGTGTTATTGGTTATACTGCGACTATCAATTGTACATTAATTTAGTAACTGTACGTCGTGATGTAAAATAAAGAAACATTCCTTTTACTTTATTATTTTATTTATTTGAGTCATAATTCTTTAACGACAGAAGTGCTTTGATGTGAGTACGCAACCGATGTCTTATTATCAGACCTATTATCTTTTTTCGAATAACAGTCTTCAAAACTAAACAAAATCTTCAAATACTACATGTTTTGTCTATTTGACTAAAAATCTATACTATGTATCGAAGAATAACTTTAATTACAATTAAACACAGTTTTCTCGATTTTAATTAATAATTTTCGGTCACGTTAATCTTACTTACAGTTAGCAGTACAACAAATACCCCTTACGTTATAGGTCGTCAATGTCAAATACATGTCGAATACATGTCGTATTTTCAAATTTTACTCACACACTTGTTATATTGTTTACAAATTATACGCACACTTTTAAGATATATAGTTATGGATTGAATGCGGAACTTTATTGCACGTCTTCACAGAACTACTTTTGCTACCGATCTGATCTGATTACGCATCTCGGACACTCCAGAATCTGTTCACACGACATACACGTACGTGAGCTAGATGAAGTGAAGCTGGGTATTCGGACCCGATCATGGCGCAGAGCTGGACATAAATATATAAACAAGTCATCATACCAATTCAAAGAGAGAGAGAGATAGGGAGAGAGACAAAAAGAGATAGAGACAGAGAGAGAGAGAGAAAGAGATAGAAGGACAAGGAGGACAAGAAGCAGAGAAAACAAAATGTTCATTTTTTTACAATAAAATGAACTGTAAAATATTATTTTATTTTTTCATTTTTATTTACACAGTTTTTTTTTTAATTTTAATTCAATAATCCTGACTCACAAACACAAAAGAGAATATTTTAAGCTAGTAGGTAGACTTCATAAATTCCCACGGAACCAATTCCATAAACTAATGTAAAACATCAACCATTTGCGAAATGGAAACCCAAAAGAAACCTTCCTAACCACCTCTCATCAACTAAGCATTTCCGCAAGAAAATACATGCAATCGTAGAATGGAGTATGGAACAAGAATAGTGAAAACATTGAGCTACACCCAAACGAGCCTACTACGATCAAAACGAATCATCTGCACTAAAAGATATTACATTGCATGCGGAGGTAAATGGATACCGAAGGGTAAAAAATCACTTTACATTGGGAAAAATTGAATTCACAAAACCAATAAAGCTGGAAATGTAATAAAGATGCAGCAACATCATCATCGTTGTGACCATCATCGTTGCTGGAAGAACAAATCTCATTCAGTTCTGCACACACATCCTGCCATCCAACAGATGAAAGTGAGCGAGGAAGCGTGAAGAACGGTGTTGAGTGCCGTATCATCAACAACAAGAAAAAAAAATAGATACCAATATCCACTACGATTTTCAATGCACCTGCATCACTGCAGTGTTCGCGTAAAATTCGAACCAACATTTTTATTTTTTTGGGTCTACATATATCCCAGGACGAGAAAACGATTTGTGAAAAGGCTTACACAATTCGTGATATGAACTTTTGAGGCTCGTAATTTTTGTAAACCACTTTCTTAACCTTAGAGATTCTAGCATGCAAAACTGCTACTTGGTATCATTCGATATGGCAACGTATGCATCTTAGCTCTCCAGTTGGCAAGAGATAAAAACAGCATGGCTAACGAAGAAAAAATATAGACACACATGCCACAGAAACTACTTGCCTATCTAATCCGACTCAAATGGTTGTTGCTTTGAAGTTACGTTGCCCAAAAGCAAACGATAAAAAAACCACATATGTGAAAAGCATTTCTTTACCCGAAATTCCAACGCTCGTTGCTCACTTTTTTCATTCCTCATTTGTGCACTTTTCGCGTGGAGAACGAAGCGAATGTAACTTGTGGGCCACTAGCCGCGAGTTAGGTTAATAAACTAAACGTGATCAAGGGTTGCAATGGTTGCGATGGTTCTGATGGATCATCACGTACGACGTACGTTCCGAAATTTTCGAGTAGTAGTTCACTCCAGTCGGATTGAAGTTTGAATGTGAGCAGTGCAGTGCTGTTGTTGCGACCATTTGCTGCAAGATCTTATTATGATCATTAGAAGGCTGTTATGCAAATTGAATTTTTTTCGTACAAATCTCTTACTAGCTCAAACTTTTATCTTACGTTACGTTTTCGCTTTGCTTGCAGCTCTCAGTGATATAGCTTAATGTATCCAATATTGAAATAGCACTTTTACCACAGAATTATAAATTTCACAGCTAGCAGTAACGTGATAGATTCGTGAAAAACTGACAAGGTGTGTAGGATTCAAATAAATAAATAAAAAATTACTTCGTAGAACTATATACAGAATTTTTTCTTAGACCGATATTTTATTTGTATATAAAAAATTTACGATACATACCAAATTCACATTTGTCAGGTTGACATTGTATTAAAACATATTTTAAATATTTTCTGAAGCACCTATTTTGGAAACTTTTACATGCAATGACATAAATTGTGTATCTTTAATTAAGAAACGTTTTAGTTTGCATTTTAATAGTTTATTTTGAACTATAAATAAATCTTTAAACTGATAAATTTGACAATAACAACAAAACGTTCCCATTACATGATGCTATTGGTTTGTTAGATTGAAAACAATTGTAACTAAAACACACATTCGTAACGATGATAATACGTTAAATAAAACAGGGTTTTCTTCAGATTATGCGAGCTCTCGACCATTCAATTCAAATATTCCTCTCTTGTATTAAACAACTCACAGGGACCTAATCCCAACATAATAATCTGATTTGTAATCGTTGCCCGTAAACCCCAATTTCGGAAACTAAAACTGATCGTCCCGCTGGTAACAATCACGCGATGTTAAAGGTTTTGCTGGTTCCCGTCAGCCAATCCTTTTTCGATTATGAAAATTTAACCCACGGGAAATCTGCTGTTGTGCTGTCTGTTTAAACCTTTGCAGATATTGACCTTTTCGCGCCATAGCTCTACCCATCGCATTCAAACATTTGAAAAGCACTCGGAATGGATTCTTCTTCTGCTGTTTCTGGTATCGGGCCCATTATGATCGGCCATCTCGTAAAACATAAAACTGTAAACAGCACCGATTTCCACAGCTAAGTGTTTGCGATGTGTACCCTGGAGCCGTCTGCATTTCCCAATTGGCTTTCCTTTATTACAATCATCATTAGCCGCAAGGAATGCCACTTGAACCAAACACTCGAAGAAGCACTAACCGGATGCTTCAGATAAATGGAAATTCCAAAACAAACCAAATTTGGTAGATAATTCCCTTGAGAATACAGCTGCAGCTGCACATTCTGACAAATTTTGGGGATGTGTATCCGCAAACTGCTAGATGCTTGTGCCCACGCAATGTACACCCCAATTCCTTCCACGAACAGCGCGAAGTCGTTAGCCACACCACGAATGCGAATGTCAATTAGGAAGTGCTGTGAATGCATTTTATAGACTTCCTTTAACCATTACCATCCTCACCATTAGGTTATATGTAATAATAGCAGCTATGAGAAGCCATGGATCTTGAACGGATAACTTAATAAAATTGAGACCCATTCATTAATCGTAAACGATTAAATACGAATTTAATTTACTAGAATAGCATAACATATGGGAAGATTGCACATTTGGTTATAATTTTATAAATAACATTAAAAAATTAAAAAAAATGGAAAGAATTTTTAGTACATTTATTGCTAAATATTCTCTAAAAATTGTATAAAACTAACTTAGAAAACCATATGCACTTGTTTCAACTATAGTTTTGAAAAACAAATAAACCTGCACAAGAAGCTTTATCAATGACATATCTTTTAAACAAATTTATATACTACCTAAATATTATATCTGCTACAACCAATGGTCTTTGTATGCCCTTAAATCCTGTTCATGACATTTCTAGAAGTCCTCCATCCGCGGTTGTATCTCCCTCAGGACCGCTGAATCCAACCAACGAGATCGCTGCGATCCTCAGCAGCTGATGCCGAACGAGTCGCTGATGACCAGCTTCCTGGTGTAATATGATTCAGACATCTTCATAACAAGATATGTTATAACCAACGTTTTCTACAACTCTGCTAGTTCGTGGTTCATTTTGCTGCTTCACACGCGTTGCACGTACCCATTTAATGTATCGTGCCAGGTTACAGTTATGTACAGCGAAGACGTTTAAAATAAGATTTAAGTGCCGAACACCTGAAAATTTAAGTATTGAACACCTGAATAGTCACCATGAGGCATCAGAATCGAAGCCCGTACCAGTGATGCATTTCTATATTATTGTCTACAAAATATTCTCTTTCCTCTTTTGCTTAAAAACGGAAAACCATCAAAGCTTTCTCATTTCTACAAATTTTATCACAATGGTTTCAACAAATCAAAGTAATAACTGAAATCTCTTAGATTATTTGTTATGTTCAATTCCATGTTTATTGTAATTATTATAACATGTTCATACATACATTCATGGCAGGTTGAGGATATTTTCATTATTTATGTTTTATAGAAGAGAATTCTAGTTCTATGTTTTTTTTTTATACTTTCTTTTTTTCGCGCACTCTCTTTCTATTTTTCTCTCTTACTCTCTCTTCCTCGTTTTCTCCTTCTTTCTTTTTCTCTCTTTCTTTCTCTTTATTTTATGGCTCATCTTTTACGTTTAAATGCTTTCGGTGGCTTTGCTAGGATAGGATTTCGCTCTGACTTTCTGGATTCCCTTTGCGGATATCCAAATGGAAAATTTTCTTTCTGTCCATCCTTAGATTTGGGTCAGTTTTACTTCTCAAGTGAACTAGTAAGCCCAGAATACCCTACCTGATCACCATCTGAGCGTAAAATTGTTTAGTCTTCGGTGGACGTATCTGCCTCGTTTCACCGAGGACAATTCCAAGGTTTAAAGCAAGGTTTATTCGAAGGAAGTTTTTTTTTCAAAACATTGGAATAGGTGCTTAACGATAAGCGCTGTCACTTTGACCTATTTAGACCAACGTGAGAAGAAAGATAGGGCAATTCATTTTGAACAGATAACGAAAGGATTTGACTATTCCCGATCGATGAAAGGGACGAAAAACGAGTAAAAGGTCCACTGTTTGCTACCTTGAACGATACACGAAGAAATTGTTTTTCAATTGAGATAACCCCGCTGAGTTTTTCTTCACTTTGATCCAATGTAGGTCTGCACAAATAAGCAAAAAAAAACATACCTTCCAACCATTTTTACCTGCCACTCTCAAGACAATCTAATCCTCTTTATCTCTTCCACTGGGTACGCTAGTGCATTGGATCATCTTCTTCGCCTTCTACACTCAAGTTCAATGTGACACACATACAAACAAAGATTCACATACTTACTGCAAATCCCTCCAGAGTCTAATCATCTATAAATAATAGAAAGAAAACTATTCACAACTTTTCCACAAAATAGTCCCTTGGAGGGGACAACTTTTCGCAGACCATTGTTTCTTAGAAGGTAAGGTTTAGGTAGCTCAACAGACTTGCACATAGGACACACAGAGCATTACTACTTATTATATACTCTCTTCTCTTTCTCTCTCTCTCTCTCCTTCTCTCTCTCTCCCTGTCTCTCTCTATCTCTTTCTTTCTCTAACTCACTCACGTAACTCTTTTCTATAGGGTTTTGGTATATAAATTATTCAACTTCATTCTCTAGGAAACCTCAAAGGACTAGCTAAGGAGAACCGCAGAACAAATAGGATCAATCGAGGATAAAACCTATTTTGAGCAAACGGGATTATTTGTGTATCATTTGGGTAGCTTTGCGGCCATTCGATACATCCGATATCTTGGTCTTTTGGGCCGACAAATCGAAGTTTCCAATTCAACGTAATCGCCATCGATGGAGCCAATAAGATGGATACCGTACGTTCAAGATGGCTCCACTCAAATCCCAAATTCGTTTAGGCAGAGTCAGTGATCAACGAGATCAGGATTAGTATATGTGTGTTTATGTGGCATTGCTTTGAGAGCATAATAGTCCTTAACCCAACAGTTTAAACTAACTGCTTTTATAAAATAATTCATTTAAATGTGAACAATCATAAATCAAGCGCTAAGGGAAAAAATCAAATTTAGTAATACAATTCGGACTACTTATAAACCTTTCAATACACGATTCGGATCAGAGTGTATCAGAGTGCTATACAAGCGGATTAGCGCTTGTATCTTAGCACCTACTAGAAGTACGTACTAGTCATTCGAATAAATCGTAAATATTCAGAACTGTGATCCTCAATATATAATAAATAACAAATATATGTATCGATTGGTCTTAGGGCTTTTTGAAAAAGTAAAATATTTATGTTTTCAAGTGATTTATCTTTTTTTTAATTCTTATTATGATAAAAAAGATTAATAAAATCTTAATGATTTAAAAATCAAATAATTCAAAAATATACTTTTGATCACAAACTATCAAATTTAAATATTCTTGCATCATTTGTTAAAAGATAAATAACACCTTGAGATTCGGTAATATGCCTACCTCCATAGGCTATTACTTTAAGTGAAGAACACAATTTTATTAACACTTATTTGCATAAAATACAATACCCAAATGCGATGGTCAAACCGCGGCGAAAAACCCATCAAACATTTACATTTCCGTCGAAGACGCATCGTTGGAAAACCTTACCTCACATGTTACGACCGTCCGACGCTTTTCCGGTTTATTTTTCCAACCACCAAACTGGCCCACAGAGACGTTTTCTGCGCCGGTGATAGGCACATCTCATGCCCATCTACTTCGTCTAAAATCGTCAAAACCTACCCCAAACCACAAGCATTTGGCCTTGCTGGTGGTTTTTCCTGTGTTTGGATTTCCTGGTCCTATATCTGCGATCTACCACAACCAGACCGTGGCTGACCGTGCGGTTTGATTAACAATAATTTTGATTTAAACATCATTGGCTCAGATAAATTGCCGAGGTCATAAAAATAAAACACCGCTCCCGCGGGGGTCGTGATTTGCCCGGGTATGTTTTTATTGCAGCCGGTGAATAGTAGGGTTTTCCCTGATTTTTTGCTCCCATATTTCACATCTTGATGCTGTTATCTGCTCACCGCGGTTCGGCAGGTGAATTTGCGTGACTGGTAGAAAATGAAAATAGAAAAATTTACCTATGTCGGTGTAAATGGGGCTAGGATCTAGATTTAAATTAAATGGAAACAAATATTTATGTAAATTTGGTTTTCTGACTATCGATCTGTGTAAAAGCGCTACCCTAGCAACAAAGTAAATACAACTTTTTTACTTGCTGAAGCTCAGGTGTTCTTATTTATTACCGGTAAACATTGCATTTATAAATAGTTATAACCGTGACTATATTTGGTATTTGTAACTCTGTTTTTCTAAAAATCAATATCTAAATACTTACATTCGTATCCATTCAATTTGATTAGGATCTTATAATAAATGGTTTTAAACATAGATATCAAGTCAAAATATGATTTTAAAATATGATATGATTCAATATAATTATTAAATAAATGAAAAAAATATTAAAATATTAAATAAATGGTAAATGAAACCATTCTAGAATAGAATAGAATAGATTAAAGAAGTAAAATCGGTAAAAATTAGATTTTTAAACTCAGGTATTTTAAAATCACCCTAAATAATCAAAAGAAAAGCAAAAGTAAAGTAAATTGAAAAATGCACATCTATCCATATTTATTATGCAGATAAAAATTGAATTTACAACTGGCATCACTGATAATAAAAGTACTAAATTTTGCCAAATTGCTACACTCGTTGTCAACATGCATAAAAATGTGCGCTACTACCATCGGATGATAATCCGAAGCCGTTGAATATGACAGCTCTACAGCTGTTGTTGTGAAGTAAGGCAACGACGAATACACTAAATAAATTATAGATATCGATTACTAAATAGCTAACAAGTAACCATTGTCTTTTAAACAACAGTGCACACATTACAACATAAAAATCACTATCTATTTGAAAATGAGGGGTTCAGGAAAAAAAATGTAAAATATTTTCAGTTACCCGTATACACCACATTCAAAGACACGCAATGTAATCTATCAACCTGGTAAAGATGGCAACATTCACTGCATTCAAGACCTGCTGACACCAAAACACACTTGCTGAAACGTAGCAGCAACGGGGACTATCGTCATTAACATCACTATTGCGTTTGCTGCAACAAATCCAGAATACTCGATGGTTAGCTTGCTGTGAACCAAGATGTCCTGTTTGTCCTTTCTTCGCTTGCGAGTACGTGAAGCAAATTCCATCATACTAAAGGCACGGTGGCTCTTGGTCCGGTAATTCATCATGCTAAAGGATGTGGAGGTGGAGCGAATGAATTACGAAAGCCATACATTTAAAATGGATAAAAACATAAATTTTGTACGATGAAATATTTATGATGTTTACTAATGCCCATTTAAACACACGTGCACACTTTCGAAACACAACACGCATTGTCCGTTTCCCGTAAATCCGACTAACAAATGCGTTTCCATGGAACATCCAGACTATTTGCCCACATCTCGAGAGTCAACCGGCAATGATCTGTTGGGATCTCGACACATTTCCATACAAAGACCGACTCGGAACCAATGGTTGGGTTGCTGTCTCTGATCCACTATTTCCCTCGAGTGGAAAACTTATCAACGGCAACTTGCTGGAGCATTTCAGAACCAAACGGAAAATATTTTTCTAACATAAGACAATCCTATGGACGAACAATCCAGCACATGCATGAGTATGATGACTATACTGAAGCAATCAATTCCCTCGGATCGGCTGTTCTACGAAATCCTGTTCTAAAAAAAAACCTATTGAAGGCAATTATTGTACCGGCAACAGGGTTGTGAATATTTTTAATTTAAATAAATATTTCTGCTTCTACAGATATCATATAATTAATGTCATTATGGCGAACGATGCTTATATTGTTAACAATATTATATCTGAAAATTATTGTTAACATATTTCTACACATATACAAATAGATGGAGTAGTTTGAAATAATTCAAGCATTACTTTAACATTAATAGCATTCAAGTATTTCAGAATCTTTCACATTGTAAATCGTTTTCCATGGTACATATAATAAGCTTTCCATCCTTCAAAATATAAATGGTATAATTTATTATCTGAAATATTGTGGCAAAGAGAATTTAATTTTTGATATCGTAGAGAAAGTTTTAAAATTGAATGATTGATTCAATGCCATTTTAAAATTAATATATATTTTTTTTCATCTACAGCGTAACTAACAATTATTAATCAATACGAAGTATTCACTACATTACTAAACCTACGTAATATAAATATAAATGAAGTAAAGGTTGAAAACTAATCGTTTAAAAATTATTCTCTAATAATTTTAAGGTCTCAACTTTCTAGAAAATTTAACCCACCGGCTATTGAAACGGCGCAATTCATGTTTTTTTTTTCATTGCTTTATCTCTGTAGCACTGGTTCGAAATCAAAATAAAGTTAAAAATATAAAATCAGCAAATACTTTTAAAAATACAATAGAATATAGAAATTGCTTTAAGTTCCACCGGACGCTCTCTTTAAATTCTTCCTTTGCTAGTTGAAAGCAGAAGAAAGCTCAGTCAACAGTGGCTCTGCCTATTCACGTTACGTACGATGATTGATGTTACATTATGAGGAACGAGATTTTTTGCTCACATAAGAGAGCCTCATGCAAAAAGCACAACGGCCTCGGCCTCCAGCTATCTAGCTTACGTCTCATGATAATAGCGACCTTTGCCAACGGAGAAACCGTTGTTTGTTTTCTAGCTGCTAGTGGCGGCTAGTGGGGATGATGCAAAGCAACCCGGCGGATGTATCGTGCCCCGTGGAGGCTACACACATTTATAGGATATGGGAATTTTATTCAAATTCCAAGATTCCCTTGTTCCCTTAAGTGCGACACTTGTGACAGCATACGAAACACGGAACCATGGCACACTCGCATATGGTAGTCAAGTTTGTTTGTGGCATCAGCTGCCACGATACCATTAAATCGTCGTTAGACATGTTACTGTTCGGCAACTGTTTCTGTTAACAATATTCAAGATGCATTAAACTTCCACAAACCCCTACTCAATCAATAAACTGTAAAGTTCATAGAGTAAAATTATTAGCCTCCTGATTGCCCCCCATAAAATGCGAATATTCCATTAGCAACAGCTTTAAAACGTTTTCCATCTGCGTCAACAAATATTCTATTTCAAAAGACAACATTGATCGGCTTCAGCGGTAAAATCCCATTTTATCGAACATTATTGCTGCTCTTATTGATTTGTCAGTAAAATTTTCCCTGCTTCCACATCTGGTACCACTTTCAACGACTTAACTTGCCAACTAGCAGATAGAAGACACAAAATGGAGAAAGAACCCATCACAACCTGAAATCAATCATTATCTTCTTAAATCCTTTGAAATGAAGAACCTGACCCAAACCCCCGTTCGGGTTGGGTGGAATGGGTATGACAACCATTTTGACCGCAAGATGAATGGACAGTGGATAATTTTTATACCTAACCAAGCTCCAAGGATGTGCATGGATTGCATGGAGGTTTCGCCCAAGAAGACGCCCATACGTGTATATAGCGTGTGGATTTTCCTGGCCGACAATATCGTTTAGAAACAAAAAACTTGGAGACCCAACGAAAACGGAAACAGCATCGTCGTAGATTTGTCGACCGACCGGTCCATGCTGGCGTTGGCCGATGATGGCTACCAAAATGAACATGGAATGGACTTTTCCGAAAGCAAGCTAAAGATAGACGGCACGAAGAAAAACACACACAGACGCGGACAGCTTTGTGAGTTAGCTTGAGCAGGGATGTGGTGGAGACAGTGCAAGAGACGCGAAAAAAAACTTAAACTGCTTCAAGATGATGTATGGATTTAATATTCTACTCCTTGGGCAGTCCCCGGTCGGTATTAGGAAAACAGCTAGCTCATACTTTATGTCCCACCGGACGAGCGTTCCGATCCACTTCCCGGAGGATGGGCAACAGGCAGGAAGAACGTAGAAAAAATACCTCTAGCTGGCAAAATAAATAAATAGGTTGAAACTGCTGACACTTGCGTGCTTGATGTGTACTTTGTATCAGATGTCCTCGTTTCGAGCTAGCTCTTCCCGTCGATCCAGTTTCTTATCGATGCGAAGGATGTTTTTCAGCTGGTACGATAGTCCAGGAAAAACAAAACGCACACACCACACAAACGCACACAGGGAGAATGATTCAGGGAAAAATACATGACGAAGGGTCATCGAGCATTCAGGCACGTATGAATGGATTTTTTTAAGAAAGTGTCGTCCAGTTCGTCGACAGTTTGATACGGTATCGGATGTATGAATAGTATGTCTTGTTTTATACTCCATAACTAAGAACGGGATTGGATCAAAGAGAATCGATAAATTGATGAATGGAGAACAAAATACGACCGACGGAACGGATACAGGATACAGGATAACTTTTAAATCGTTCTCAACTCCATAATTTGTGGTATTGTTGGTAGTTGTAATTAAATAACCTTGATGCAGATAATAATAATTTAATAACTAATAAACAATAGTTTTAATATTTAATCATAGGCTCTTTCTGCGGAATAGTAAAAAAATGATTTTACACTCATTTAATATCATTTTTCTTTTATCACTGACACAAAAATAAGACACAGTAACACGAGACACGATTGTTGCACACCTGACCATTGAGCAGTGCCCACAATTAATTTCATCTAGTTAACGATGAAAATGTCAAATGAATCCCTTTTCTATGAATCTGAAATGAATCTCAAATGAGTCAAATGAACCATTTTATTAGAGCATTAAAAATATTCTATCTGTTCACTACACCGCTGCGGTAACATTTTTGATGGGCTTTCCATTGATATCTTCCATTCTTAAAATAACATTCTTTAGTTCTGATTGTTCATTAAAGCAAGTGCGGAAAATTAAGCCTACTTTCTACGAATAATGCTGCTCCCACCTGTACGCCAAACGCATCAGGTCCATGATGAATGCTGTGCCCATTAGTTGCAGAAATAAATGTCACAAAGCAGCTGTACTGAAAGCGAAAATCAAAACCGCCCAGAGTGTCGAAAGCAATTCAGTACAGGTATGATGTACCGCACCGTACAATCGTTGGCAAGTATAATCGAATAACTCAAACTCCTTACCCTCACACTCCCACTCCAACTCCCAACGTCTTTCGCAGTAAACAGATACGATTTTATACAAGTGCTTAACTTAGCACCTACGTCTTGGGATGAAATGGGTTGGAGCGAAAGTCTACCGCCAGGAATACGCCATAAGAAATAAAAGCTACGGGAACGCTAGGAATTGGTGGAAATTTATTTCGACAACTTTTACCGCATCTTACCCCCGCGAACGGATCTGTATATGCTCGCCTGGTAGTGATCTGTACGTAGTTTTAATTGTATCCCATTAATGAGATAATATCGCTTCATTTATCAATATTATTACACTTTCGTCTATAATTTTGCCCTGCACACCATTGGGTCACCCTTCCATGTGCAATCACTGGCAAATGACTGCTCTTAAGAGTGTATGAAAACTTGCACTCGAACGTACTTCAAATGTTCTGCTTCTAAACTGTCTCCGGAGTACCCCACCTTATCAAAGTCTTCGATCGTAGAAATGCTGCTCTGAAGACAACGGCTGCCGAAGTGATACGCTTCTGCTAAGCTTTTGGGATATTTTTATACACCTCTGTTCCACTTTGTTGCACTGTAAGTGTAATGAAACCTGTCTCAATGGAAACCAATGCACCTTTCTCGAAATAGAAAGAGGAAGAGCTACATCACGAAACTCTCGGTGGAGTAATGGAAAAGTAATCTTAATCTAAATCTAAATTGTATCTTCCGTTCAATAATTGCAGCTCTTCACGAGTTCACATGCACAAGCATGCATACGTCTAACTGAGAGAAAAGGTTTCAGCTACAGCTGCCTTCGAAACGATCAGGCTCGCTCTCAAAAGTGTCCCGACGCTAACGTGAACCATTGTTCCTACTGGGACATTTCGGTGCCGCTAGGGATAAGCTCGCGCCTTGAAGATAATTAAGAAAAATGGCTCACTTCGACTCCGTGTGTGTGGTGCTATCCAATTGAAAACGAACTCACCGAAACGTGTGTAATGCTTCTGTTCAAATTTTAGAACGGCACTGAATAAGATCGTGATGCGGACATCCTTCGAGTATGGTAAGGAATGATTCGTTATTTGGAGGTGATGCTCACGTACACGAAGTTTTAATCTACAGAATGGGAATAAAAATGAACCACATGAACCACAGAAAGGGTTGGCACTAGCTGTTACTTTGGCACAGTTGTGCAAGTATTAAATAATGAAATGTAAAGTTATCAACTGTTGAGTACTGATCGAAAATGAACAAAGTAAATATTTGAATAACGGTGTATATGTACACCGTTATTAGGCAAAGTCACTTTCAGTATTTGGCATAGAATAGATAAGCTGGCGGATACAATGATTAAATTTTGCTTCGAACAGAAAATTCAAACATTTCATATATTTTACTACTGTTTAATATTGTAAACCACTAAAATTATGAACACAACAAAAAGATCTAAGACAGTAACAAATCGCATCGATGATGTTCGATTGCCGATCAATGATGCAGTCAATCATAATCGAGCAACATGTGAGATGCAACTAACTACACATTCTTTCAAATTTACTAAACATAAATCAGATACGTCTCTATTATCCAGCATATAAGTCTTTATTAGGCAACTCGTTGAACTAAGCTAGTTCAAGAATAGAGAATAAAAAGGGTTGAATAAGTAATATTAGTAAATTATACATGCTATTTTAAAATATGGAAAATAAATAAAGGTTATATAGACAGCGTTATCCGGAATATCAACATTCAAATTATATTACTCGCTTTTCATTGGAACTCTGTGCATCCGTATCCAACCGAATAATAAAAAATATAGTCTTTACATAATATTATTCAATTAAACTAACCTAAAACTCGTTACCCATTTACCAAGTATTATACGATATTTAAAACCCATTACGATCCATCTTCGTGAAGAACGGCTTAAAACCAGTTACAGATGAGACCATCCCGCGTACGTGCTGAGACAGCCTGGCGCCCACCAACGTTGCACTAATTCGTGCTCCACCATATGTGACCCAAACTGGCAGCGATTCCATTCCCGCACACCCTTTTTCTCGATGGAAAACCCGTCACGCTAATCGTAAGTTCCTCCTGCGTATATTATGCACGCTATACCCATGGCACGAAACGTGTTTCCACGATCGTGGTATTAACACCCAGAACCATCTCAAAGATCTTACAGATCCACACTACAGATCCTGTGTGTTGTTTCATTTTCACATTAACGAGCTCAGATAAGCTTAATCATTGGAACTAAGTACCACTGAGTTTGCTATTTGAATACTGGTGGAACTCGTTCCGAATTGCATAATGTCTGATTACGCTATAATTATACAATTCTCTGTTATCTTAGTACATCCCTTATACGACGACCACATAAATGTTTTGATGTTGTTATATTTTCTTCTAAATCATGCATGCCAATCATGCACTTAAATTGAAAACCAGTTAGTTAGCCAACGCAAGACTGGACTCGCTTCAAAACTCTGCAACATTACTACTAAGACTATGATAAATTTAACGTTAATACTAAAACAACAAACGATATATTGATATGTTTTGTATTACTTTTATCGACTAATGGATGTTTAGATAACGAATATATTTTTTATTTGTTTAAGAAACAACCAATAACATCCGAAACATTTTTTTTTCCTCTGAAAATGTATATTTATCAACGGGAATATTTACAGCCCGCAACCTTTACTTAATTTTTATTCTGTTTCTTACCTTTTTCTTTCTTCTCGAACTCTTAAAACGATGTTCTTAAACAAATAACCCAACACCAACTTTCAAAACAATAATTAAATTAAACAACAATAAACAGAGTACTGAAAACAATTCATAAAAAAGACCACCCGAAAAGGCTCAAGCTAGACAGCGTGAAACGGCTCCGGTTTTCGAATTTTATTTTTGTTTCCCACTCGTAGCTCGCCAAACGGAAGCCAAAAATGCTGCACCAAGCACCGGGTCGTGCCTCATTCACCCGCCATCGTCACCGGAAGTACTCACTACGTTCGAAATGAGGCGCTCGGGTGGGCAGCGCAAACAAATAAGCCGCGCCGCGTTCGACTGCATAGAGTTGAACTAATTAAGCTGTACTTTTTTGCACCATCACAGCACCAACGGAAAGAAAGCTACAGAAACGAAATCAATTTGAGCAGAGCTAGAAACAACATAAAGAAGAAAGGCACGTTTTCTGTGTGTCAGTCGGAAAGCTCGGAGACCGGGTTGCGGCAAAATTTATTGCGGAACTCACAAAACGCCGCGGTAACAATGCAATGTTTCGAATGTTGGAATTCTTTTCGAAAAAAAAGATAACACCAACGCAGGAGGACAACTTTGTTGGTCATACTAGAAATATACTACAATTTACGTCTAACGTACAGTGCGGAAATAGTCTATCTTTGATGTGGACGTCCACTCGTTGAGAGATGGTTCACGGCATTCTTGGCCTGCTTCGATTCGATTTATTTTTGGTTCTTATTTTGAATTATTTTTTCCTACCCCATTACCCCATCCCAAAATATCCCAACCCAACGTTTGTCTTGGTGGAAAAGAATTATCGCTGTTTTGTATTTCCTTCCCAATGCATCCAACGACGAAGACATATTCACGTTTTCCAGCTCCTTAGTTTTGCATTCGTGGTTCTAGCTTGAAGTGAGAAAATCCCTACAGTCAATTCTATTGCACGAATCGTTTTTCTTCTGGATTTTTCGCTGTCAGGAGTAAGATACCACAACCATCCGGTCGTGATTTTTGCAGTGTAAATTGAAAAGTTTCGCCCATCCTGCACTGGTCTGTGGACCACCAAATAATTATAAAAATCTATCTCGCGCTTCTAAAACTCTGCTAAGTAAGATCGTAGTTGTTCTCACAATAAATGATAGAGAGGAAGCTGGATGCCAAAACGGTTGACCTTAGATGTTGGCTGGTAGAGTTTTTGGAAAAGTGTTTGTGACTTTGTGCGTGTGAAATTCGACTAAGGATGCAGAATTCCCCGTACAGTTACCGAAAGGAGCAATATATCACTGCGCAGGATTTAAGAAGCACGAGATTATGCTTCACCGTTCAAAGCCGTTCAAGCAGTAAATTCTAACAAAAAGCTAAAAGGAGCCAATGGAAAGAAGTTTCATTTTTCCGTCGGGATTACTACTTAAGCTTACCACGCTCCGTGCCGAAGGTCAGTAATCGATTTGTGAAATGATACAAATCCTTCCCGGCTTTCTCGGGAAGGAAAGGTTTTCCAAAACTGCCACGAAGCTCACTAATTAAAGCTTAATCTCTATGTTTCCCCCTTATCGGTCGTAGTCCTATGTGTGTACTGCAGATGAACTGCGTGCCTGGTGCTTCGTTGCGGAACCTGCAACACGGTCCGTGGCTGTTTCATTCCATGCCTTCACCCGGTGACGCATTTCAAGCTTCTTACTATCTTATTTATTGCCCTCAAAGTATTAAAAAAGGCGTGGGTATGTCTTGACAACTGAAAGGAAAACGACCGAAAGAGAAGAAACTAGGACAGAAAATTACATTACCACCAGTGGACGAATACCGAGCGGATCTGCCAGTCCAATTTGATGATTTTTCCAACTGAATGCGTTTACTTGTTCTACTCTTTTAAAGCCACAGTGGCTCTGCATTCAAAGGCGGTGTTTGGTGTTGGTTAGTGTTGGAATGATCAGTACTACTGTATGGAATAAAAAGAAAAGTCTTGTATTGAACGATCCTTTATGATTTAAACAACACCAATAATTTAAAGATGTATGTATAAATGTAACTAGCGAATGTAGCCAGATGCCGGAAATATAGTGTATAATGAAATTCAAAGCAAATTTCAAATCTAATTCCAACTAATCGGCACAATTTCGTATCAATAACATAACTATTCAAAGTTATACGTTAAACAGAGAAGGGAAAGTGTGCTTTCAAAAGAACCATTTTAGAATGGACGAGAAATCTATAAGTTTGAACAATGTACAGTTTACAGTATGAGAAGAAAATATGAATCCTTATATTTGAGATGTTATTTTAGGAAACTCTGCGCTAACCTAATAAACATTTTAGCCATTTTTACACTAATTTTGTATTTTATATTGTGCCATGCCTGTGACGTTTTTTACGATGATTATCCGATAGGAAAAAATTAAGACTAAAAACTTTGATTATTTTTCGACTTCAAATTACAAAATTTTTAACTAGCTTTATTTTGTCTGCGACTGTTAAAATAAACACACGAATCATGTAACTTCCCAAGTCTATAGTAACGTTTAAACGCAGTCCCAATTGTTCATTTTATATAATGTTTAGTGAGATTTTCCTGTTTCAGTTTAGATCCTCTTTCAAAATATCAACTTTAACGATTGAATTAAAAATACTTATCGATAATACCAATTAACAAAAAAAAAAAACTCATCGTAGTAATCGGCCTGTAATAAAATACAAACTCAATCTATTAAATGGCAGCAGGCTAGAACATAGCATCTGATTCGAAAAAATTAAAGTATCTCGTTTAACAATTTGCTTTGCCAACATTTGAATGATCAATTGTTTATACCAATCGTAACCAATTCTGGCGAATAATTAGCAGACCAAACGGTAAGTATGAAAACAAAATACTTTTAGCCTATGAGTCAGCCTTTCCGACCGCAACTTCCGAATGTTCAATTTGTACACACAGTTTTGTTGGTTTCTCATTCTTTCTAAAATAGTACTAAATTCTTTATTGAATAGTATTACAATATTTTATGTGTATGGCACTTACTTATTGTACGTTCACAACGTTTCACAGCCCTAACAAACATTTTGTGACGGTTAGTGATATGGCGCTGGCAATGATAAATTAAATCTGGTATGTTTTGCACCACTAGTTTTTAGATTTATTGAACGTTACTATGCCAGCTGCTGAAACCAAATGCGAATGTAATCAAAACAGAATACGTGTGTTAGCATTTCCTGACCCACCCACAGATGGGGGTTTCACGTCATGGAAGATATCCTTGAGGATTATAAATTTAAATGCACATTTTTATGGTTATCGCATGGTATGAACAAAATAGTTTTCCATAGTTTTCCAGAATAAAACCAACAAAATAGTAACAATGAAATAGTTTTCCTGAATGAAACCTTCGAGAATAAGAGGTTAAGAGTAATTTTTAACGAAAAGTAAAACTGTACTCCTTTCCCACCATAATGGTGGATGTTTTAAGAATTATGCCGATGTTTATGGTGGATGTTTTAAGAATTATTATACTTTTATAGACCGAATGGTACAATTTCAGTAAACTATTTTAACCACTATATCTAACTAGTCGCTCTTTGTTGTGGTCCGCTAATTCCGTGTCATCACTTAAAATTAAATTTATTGCAAAAATGTAATTTTAGTAACACTTAACTTATAAAACCTATCGTTTCGTAAGTCTATCGTGATGTTGTAGTACATCGAAGGTTTCATTCACACTTTCCTTAGTTCTTTCTTGAAAAACTACTTCCAATTCTCATTTGGGTAAAATTAGCCTACAACACCGACCGTGTTCATTTCGGAGAGAAAAATGTGTAAATTTTCAGGAAATTATAAGTTATTTTCGTTTTGGAAAGCAGTTACGTTACGATGGGAAAGTTGGATTTTTAACACTTTAATTCTTTCTTGAAAATAAAACGAATTGATTATTATCTTTGGCATTATTTGTCCACTAGAAAACTTAGTTATTGTCCAGGAATTAAAAAAAAAATTAAAAATATTGAGCTTAATTTTCAAGACTACATCGGTGAATTCATATAATTTTGATGTATGACAAATTATCTAAGTTTTTTTCTTCGCTCCATATTTTTTTTTAGGAATTGACAAGTTTTCAATACAACCAAAATTCAACGGAACAGTTCAAATGGAGCATGACATTGTGCGCAAATATTCGGACGATCGTGTCAAAATTTCCGGGTGGTTCGAGCGCATTCAACAGTATCCGTATGACTGCCCTTTGAGTACCGTTGGGGTAATTTGCAAAACGACATTTGTATTTGCGGTTTTTAATTTCTATATCGTTCTCACCCCAGCAAGCGGCTTATCGTACGTTCGGATACTCCACCAAGCACTTTATTCCCCGAACGACCAGCCAGGCAATGGGCGATTCCGTCTGGGGACACTTCCAGCAACGCCACAAGCAGCATCTAACTCGAAAGGAGACTCACGGTACTGAGGTCAAATTTTCCCCATACATCACCAGCTACCGACGGGACTACTTCGATCCATTCCCGACCTTCCGAGAGGTGCGTTACGATCGTATTACAATGCCACCGCAGTATCCTGCATGCAAATGCAACTATAACATGCGTTCTAGTTCGTTCTCCTTCTTTCGCTGTAAGTAATGTTTTCTCTAATTTTCAGTTGATGATGATTAATGCGCCCAAAGCAGGGTAAGCGTTGAGCAGAGCATGGCGCTGTGATACGATACCTCTAAATTGAAAGATGATGATTATTTATTCGTTTGAAGAACGAAAACAAACGGCGAACATATGCTCGTCCATTTGCTACACGTACCGTACCACACATCCAGCTGTGAGATATGCAAATTCAAATAGCAACAAAACGAAAAGGTAACTCTCGGTGAAATTATTTAGAAGAGGTCTGAATACTATGGAATCGATCCTACATTGCGGAATTATGTAATAATAATGATGTTTGAGCGATTAATTGTATGTTTGTTGATAGAAAAGACCATATTTAAAACCCACATGAAACAGTCCAACATTGGTTGTAATGAATTATTTACTATCTTTTATGTGATTCGTTATACGGATTGCTTTTTATTATTGGCTTCATTAGAATTTATTAGTTGTAATTTAAAAACAAGGCAATCTATGTACTAAACAGTGACATTGACTGCTGCTAAATGTATTTGCCATTCTAATTATGCAGCAAGCTTTCAGTATGTAGCATATATCCATTAGTCGGAATGTGTAGTAATAAGAAAGACAAGAAACTATGCTGCTTACATATAATATGCCAAAAATCCACTTATTCCAGTTAATGACTTTTCATACCTGTCCGCATACTAGCAAACAGATACCCGGATTGACGGACACTTCACAAAGCAAACTCATATTTGATGTCGTTTTATAAACGATCAATCGCACAAAAACATTCACAGCCGTGTGCGTGTGGGATTTGACAATTTCCACAAGCACTATTTATAAATGGATACAGCAAACACGCAGCGGGTCACGCATAATAAACGAAATGCTAAATTTGTCCCTTTCCCCTCGTACCATAACATTCGGGGTAGAAAACTGACTAACCGCAACAGTTTTGCTACCGCAGAAGCATTAGTTTCATCCCACCAGAGAAAGACTATCCCAAATTCTAAGAAGAACACATGTTGGGGAGGCACAATGGGTAATGTGTGGGCGGGCTTTTCAATTTTCCACTTTTTCATTATTCGAAAGCAACACCAAAGCACCACAACCATTTTTCATCCCCCAATACGGCGAATCCCTCGGGTATGAGAAGTTTCGCTATCCATTTCGTATTTTGCGTTCAATTTATCTCCGGTGAAAGGTTCCGTTTGGGGGCATGCATTGCAAACACACAAAAAGAACTAAATTCAAATGCTAGATCTAATATCTTTTTGGTGCAGCTATTCCAGTGCGTATAGACGATAAACTTCGCAGTGGTAATGAACGAAATAGGAAGAAAAAAAATCTCCCAGTATGCTCTAGCGGCTCAGTATCCTTTTTGTCCAGTACACCGGGACGTGTCCTTCCTAACCTTTCCTCGTCATCCTCTTGGGAACGTAATGCTCGCTTCCGTTGCATCCTCTATCCTGCCTGCACAAATGCTGACGACGGTTCCAAAATCTGTTTGTTTTGGTTGCGGGACAAATCCATTGGTTCAACTTTTTTTTACTTTAGCAGAAAACTATTGAAAGAATCGTCCTACTTCTCTCGAATGTAGAATAAAGTGAATGCCATTTTTCATATTTCACGACAAGCGCTTTGTTCATTTACAACCAGCGCAAAATACTCGGTTTCCCACGAGACGGAAAGGAACTAGCAGGACAAACAAGACGTCCAGCGAAGAAACCACAACCGAAAGCCAAAATCTTACATGTTCCCTCTCCACTGAAAGGATAGTGGCAAATTGGTCCCACGAGGTTCTGGTGCGATGGATAGAGAATGTATTGGGTCGGTGTTGGAGAACCGTGGTGCCGTTTTGGCATCTTTCGTTCCGTGTCGTGTCGATGACGACTTTGTTTATCACCTCGATGGTGCTGTTTTCTCAGCTTTTTCACAGCAACGCGGAAGTTTGTCCGCAAACCGCAGCAACCGGAACCCGGCATCGTCGCCGTGAGGAATTGGATCGAACACTGTGATAGGCTGACTGAAAAGTGCTTGTTCTGGGAATATTGTGTTAATACGAATTTGAAAATAAACATCTGACAAACCATCACTATTTATGAAAGTTTCTATCATACATACTTTGTGAGAAAAATATTGTTTAATCTTAAAATTTAAAAAAAAATTAAATAGATATGTTACCGTTTTTCATTAGAAATTTCTATCTTAATTACAAACATATAGACAATTATGTTTAGTTTCAAAATACTTTCACTACTTGAAATTGACCAGTAATTTTACTACTTTGTACACTCTAATATTTGTTGCAGTAAAATGTACAGGGAATGGTGTCGGTATTTCACACAACAGGATTGGTACAAAAAAATATCTTGTATATCCTTCTACGGCTTGTCCTTAAAATACTATTTATTAAGGAACATACCCTAATACTCTGGGTACGTAAAATCCTCGAACGTACGTTCTGGGTACAAACAAAACAATGCACAAAAAAGGATAATGATATAAATCACAATATCTTTCTGAACAATTGTGAAGGCAATAGTCAAAAATGTAGTAGTAAAAATTGACTTGATTGATTGATTGATAGAAAACCGAACAATCTAATATACTGATTTCGTTGTGTTTTTTATATGCAAAGCAAAGATAAACGCTACAAGTTTAGTAAAGACGTGAATACAAAACATACTCAACCATTTAACAAATTATTTTGATTTTAGAGATTCAAAATGGAAGAAAAATTGAAATATAATTTTAAACATATTTTCAGCAGCTCATGCAATGTAGATAATTGAATTCAAGGTAGTGGAGAATTGAAGGAATTTATCATCAATTCCCGAACACTTGGATAAGGTAGCAGTAAAGGGAAAAAGAGGTATAAGTTCCAAATCTCAAATGAAACAGCAACAAGACTGTGAAGGAAACAAACAGATTGGCGAAACAAAATGCGGAAAAAAAGAACTAAAGCAAAACAACTTTCAATCCACTGATAATCCCCACTGAATCCTTTTTTTTTGTTTTTTTTTTCTTTGCACTTCTTTTGACTTATTTTGTCTTTTTTTGTTTCGTCTACGCTCCTGCAGGGGTCCGCTTCTGCTTTCTATCTTTCAAATTATCTTAATTGCAACAGTATGGAAAATTGAATTATGTTTACGAGGAAGAAAAGAAAAGTTACGTTCGCCACTCAGAGTCGTTTCGCTTCAACCAACCGGGTGTTATCCATTGGGTGGCTTGAGGAATTCGTTGTGGAACGAGGGGTACCATTCCTTTGCTTTTATGTACCAATTCCAATAGGGAGGTTTGGTTGCAGTTGGTTCTTTTGGGCGAGTTTCGACGGTAAGTTTGGTTTCGGTTTAACAAGCAGTAGTTGTTACAAGCAGGGAGCTGAACGTGGGGACCTGACCAAACGAATCGATCCGGATCCGACAATCCAGTTACGCCTCGCGAACGCTACAAGCTCAGGCCCAAGAAGTTTGTTTGCTTTAGCTCAGCTTCCGGTAGGCAGATTTTTCGTAAACAGTTGCTGCTTCCGGAACCCTTTTCGGTACGAAAGACCCAACCGTTTCTCCCGGGAGACATTGCAAATGGTTGATTGCCGTGGATTGTTCGTCGATCGATGTTTGGATAGACGAATCATCAGCAAGTGTGTGAGTTTGGTACCCTTGATCGACCCTGGCACATAAACCTTCACTTCTGCACCACTGCACTAATGAAGCGAAGCATCTGGCTGATGAAATTTCATTTATCATGTGTTTGATTGAGAGGAACTCTTACTGGCAGTTTCTCGTAATTAGTTCTCCGCCCATAGACCTACTGATTAACGTAATCATTTGCTGAAACGAGCATTACTGGTGTTCCTATCCATGATGGTTTGTAAAAGAACCAAAAGAAAAAATACGCACGCTGATTCACATTTTGGGGAATGATTCTAGTCAAATTGAAGGTCCCGGTGATGCGCAAAGCGTGTCGTGAAACAATTTAATCCACGCCAAAGGACACATAGCAATGTTGTTCGGAGAACGGCCAGTTCCATAATGGAAAATGTTGCAAACACTGCCTCGCTTACTATTAACCTCCTTTTTTAATTAAGCCTACAACATCAAGCCTACATTCGAAACATTAAACCAACATTAACGTGCTTCGTGAGCAAGTTAGTAGTTCCTGAGCATTCCGTAACAAAAAAAAAAAACAACGCTCACAAATAGCCGAGCAAAGCAGTCCACTAAACTCGAAAGTAATGCCGCTTCGCTCGCTGCATGCGTCACGGTAGATAAATTCCAATTTAAAACGTTCCACAACCATCGTTCGGTGACCATCCTGCTTCTCATCTGGTAGGGATGCAGTTTGTTTGCGGTAGTGTAGTCGTGAGTGTCATGAAAATTATTCAAAAACATGACCGAACGCATTTTAAGTACGATGAACATGTAAAGTTTATACAGCTTTATACTCAGTATTTAAAAGCAAATTTGTCTACGTATTGAAAAATATCCAAGTATATCCTAAATAAACTAAATATACGAAACTAAATAAACGTAAAAGGTCATAATAAGATAATTTTTTTTGTACGATATAGTTAATTATTTACTGCATATGAAGTAGCTATAGCTAACTTTTTCTAATGACATTTAATTCCTCCCGTTAACCTTATTACAAGTAGAAATTATAAAGTAGTGATGTTAACTAGACTCATTTATACAACCATAACCATAATATTGACAAGATATTTTAGAATATCCACGTAATCATTGATTTACTTTACTATTGAATGTCATTTAACGAAGACCATATAGTTGAAATCAAAGACACTCATGTGTTCAATGTTTGTTCGTGTGTCATTTTAAAACGAAATAAACGATAAGCATGCCGACATTTTTTTACCTACCCCTATTGACATAGAAACACAATAGGAATTGTGAAACAACAAAACTCCGCTACCATGGTTTGATTTTTTTTCACATAACATAACAAAAATATACCAAATCATGTTTTCACGAAAAAATTCAGTTATTTAAATAGAAAATCGAAATGTTTGTTCTCCTCTCATTTGTATCCATTCATTCACCCTCATTATGCTTCTCACAAAATGGACTGATTGTTACTAAAAGTTGCGAAAGTCAGACCCGAAAACAATTAACCGTAAACAAAAAAGTGTAATTAAACTCGCAAAGACGAAGTTTCGTGTCGGTCTGTCGGAAACCTGGCAGTGAAAAATGAAAGACCAGCTTCCAGAAACCGAATTTATGAAAAAAAAAATCCGGAACAAATCGTGCCCGTTATGTCGCCTACGCCGTTGCATCTTCAATCCTCTAAGTCGGCCGTTCGCTACGTAAGAGAATTTCCTTGTTCCACGTGAAGTTGCGTGGGGAGAATGTACATAATTTTTTTCCCAGTGCGGAATCACCATTTCTTGAATCATTGTTAATTGCTCGTGCTACTGAAACACTTCGTGATTATAAGAGGATGTAAAAAATGTTGAATTTAAGTGGCTGCTTGGGCTCAAAACAACCGCATGCTAGAACTATTTCCCTACTTACTTATAATAGGAAGACGACAGACACAACACAATGCTCAAACACATTCTATTCCGCGAATATTTCTTTTTTTTTTTGTTGAAATCCTGATTCATTAA
This sequence comes from Anopheles farauti No. 4, assembly GCA_000956215.1. Lineage (NCBI taxonomy): Eukaryota > Metazoa > Arthropoda > Insecta > Diptera > Culicidae > Anopheles > Anopheles farauti No. 4. The sequence continues at coordinate 66,126 of JXWZ01000608.1, forward strand.
CTAGCTAAGAAACGTCCTAACCAAAAGAAAAATGTTCAAGCATGCAGTTGTAGACTTCTTTCTAGCCGTTTCCAACCCCTTCAGCAATCTTGTACTCAGTTCCATGGAGTCAATTCGTACAAGTACAACTCCGAATGATTACATACCTACGATTTGTTTAAGGACGTCCTTTGGAACAAAATACGAAAAAACACACTACTACAGACTCAACCTATGCCTGGTTTAACTATCCGGGACCGGGGTTTCCGTGTATAAATTTTAGTCCTGGACCGGGAGACACAGCAAAAGTTATGAGAGTAATTAAGTTGAAATAATTTTGACCATCCTTCCGGTCTTTTTTGGATACACATGAGGTGGTCCATCATGAAGGTTTTTATCCTCGTTCGGATTATCTATACTACTCAAACTACTATATTCAAATAGGATAGAAGGAACACAATCTGTCAACCTGATATAATTACATGTGGTGTATAATACTATGTTTCTATTTAGTGTTACATAAATTAAACAAATTAAATAAGGGTTAACGCAACTTTGGACAATAGTGGAAAAAAAATGGCTGAATGGCCGAGAAACACAAATCAGTATCAGTAACGAAAATTGAGGGTGTTGAAAAGAGTTATTAAATTGAATAGTTTTACATTAGGTTTATCCTAATGCATAGTATGAACATTTCAATACATTTAAAAGTATTTACAGTTAAAGTGTCATGCATTTAATTCAAAGGTTTAGTTTGCGATATTGTATTTTTTATGGTTTTAAAATGTACTTATATTAAATATAATATAAAAAAATTACGGCAGACGAAGAAGGGATTTGGGGTAAACATAATATGAAGGAGATAGTTAATTTTGTCAATTTATTGTTTTTGTTTATACTAACATGTGTTTGAATAAAATTCAGTTGATACCAGGCTCTAACCGCAAAAATTCACGTTATCAAAAAAAATTGTTTGCAAATAGTTTTTGGATTTTGATTTGGGAAGAATCAGAATCAATAGTAATAAAATTCCATTTTCGTTAAATACCCGATTTTGTATCGAGTAAAATAAAAAAAGGTGAAAAACAAAAAAAAAACAAATAACAAATAGATAGGTTTAATCTTTCGCTGCATTGGTGGTTTTTTTACTAGATATTGTTTATTGGCAGCAAATGTTTTGATCCAAAAATGAAAAAAGAAAAGAGAAAATATTTTGAGAATAGTTTTAAGTTTGTTCTAAATTCACAAATAAGTGTTTATGCTTAACTTACCATCGAGTTCTCATATTTCATTTATTTAATAGATCTTCAGATAAACACGATAACAATATCTTGAAATATTTTTTTACTAATTTTTATTTTTCATATAAATAAAATACACAAATTATGAGATAAAACCGAGCCGTAAAAAGTGTGTTCGTAAAATACTTACACAACATGCACACACATCTTCACGAGCGCGTGCAAGAGGAATATGGAAGAATTGCTATAGATGTAAATTTAAAGTCTTTCTTGCTTAGCCGCTGAAATTTATTTTGTTTTGCAATTATATTTAAAACGATTCAGTTTGCCCTATGCTTAGCTAAACGAGCTTTTCTTCCTTTCACCCAGTGCGTCTCTTAGAAGATGTGTGTTTTGTATTGTTTTTATAGTTTTTTTTACTTGTGTGTTTGTGTGTATAATCGTGTGTTACTGTTAGTTGTCTTAATTTTGCGTATTGCGACACTATAAACTGGCCTGACATCATTTTACGCAGTATTCGCATATTTATCGTTTGCCTTGATAAGGTAGAACTTAGTAGGAAATACTTAAATGGGGAAATGGTTTATTTTACGAAACGATCTCATCTGGCGACAGACTGCTTTGGAGTGGAAGGGAATGGAAGTTATTGGGAGAGTAAAGGACATTTGAGATTAATAACACTTTATACTGATGCCTGATGCTTGTCGGAAACTCCGTTCGGCTTGCTTCGAAAAATTGACCAAACTGTTGTTTAAAATTTTTGCTTATTTTTTAAAATGGTGATAGTTTAAATGCTCCTTGTATTTTATTTGTTTTACATCGCTTCGTTTCTCTTCCTTAATAGTGATGATGACTATTCTCTCCGTTAATTACTAAAACGCACTACATTGATTTGAGAGTTTGCTTTCGTTACATAGGTTTCTGAAATTGTTTCTTATTTTGGTTTTGTTAAAGTATAGTAATTTTTCCTTAAATTTAGCCAAATACGTTAGTTATTTTTTTAGTTTTTAATGCATCCTTTAACGCCGTTCCATTAAGTTTGTATATTTCTAGGGTCAAAACGTCTACGATGTTTTATCGCATAGAATTTTAGATTTTTCCACAAATCGCTTTCTTTACCGTTTCATGTTAATACCATGCAATAGCATTCGTTTTCAAATGTTGTTCTTTTGGCCAGCTACTTCCTTTTCCGTTCAAATCGATAGCATTTGAATAATTTTACTTGTGCATTTCAGATACTTTCTTCAGGCTGTGTAATGTTCTTTTTGTAATACATCTGACGTTTTCTTGTGTTGCGTCTTTCGCTTTTTTAATATTCAGCCACATTTTAACCATCCACACTTGTCTTACTCATTCAAGCTCGTTAAACATAGTTTTTTCTTTACCTTACCATTCTTAAAACACAATGTCTCAGTTTGGGATGTTGCTGTTGTATTCACAAGGATTCTTCATTTTTCGTTTTTTGACGGGAGGATTCCGTTGCTTCATTTACTTTTTGGTATTCTGGTAAAATAATTGTGGCCAGTCTATTGTTATGAGTGTCTGGTTATGCTAGTCCGGTTTTCGGACGTTGTGACGATGATGTTAGCATTCGGGCAATAGTTTGGTTCTAAAATTGCTTGTTGTACACACGAAAAATAAAACAGTTTTGCTTTAGTATAATTCGTTTCAAACAAACGAAAACGAAAAACAACAGTTAACAGTCAGCACGCTCGAACAGGTGAACGTGCACGTAAAAGTAAGATTGATTCTCATCTGCATTACTTTCTGCTCCTCCTTTAGTAACTTCCTCTACTCTGTGTATAAATATAAGATGTAATTTGTTAAATTCTTTCGGTTTGCTCTATTTGTAGTTTGTTGTTTGGTTTGCTTCTGATTCATCTGTTTTATCTCGGTTCATGAGTGATTTTGTTTTTCAACTGATGGTTTTCAATTTTGCTTACTCGTGCGTCTTATTACTCTCATATTCGTTATTGTATGATTATTAAAAAATTAATTTAATTTCCATTTTACTTTATGTTTATTTTGTATAATCGAAGGCAATATCAAGGTATTAATCATCTCTCATTTTACCGTCCAACATTCCCAATCACGTCACTATAATGTTATATCTTCTTCACACTTTCCTTGTTACCTCGTCCCGAATTCATAGAACATTTATGCACCAAGCTGTGCTTTCGATTTTTATACAAATATGTCTTACGTAAGCTGACAGAAAACTTGCGGTAAACGATTTGTGGTACGATTACTAATATTCTCACCTGTGGAGCAGATTTGAACGAAACGATTCGTGTCAAACTGAGTCCTTTCGATTCAATTCTTTGAATCATATGAACCTTCCCCACGTTCATTCTTGCTTCAATAAATGGTATCGTAATCGAATTCCGAAAAACCCACACACAGATAAACGCTTCATCGTCGATCGGTTTATTCAATTAGGTTTACTCGGTGCTACTTCGTGTCAGTAATCGCCAGTAATCGTATTATCCAACCCGTTTCTCTATATCAAGCATACACGCCTTGGTGAAGCAAACCACATTAATTTACTCCTTTGTCCATTATGTTCGGTCTTGCCTTGTCGTATGTGTAATTTTATTTTAACGACACTAATTGCTTCACCTTTGCAGTCACTCTCCATCATTTGTTTGATTTAGTGTAATATGTTATCTTTTTCCAATGCCTATTCTTGGTTTAAGCTCTCTTTCGTGTATTCCATCATTTGGAACATTGTAGCACAATTGAACAGTGCATGTACTTTTTTTACAATTCTGTTCGTCGTACTTCTTCTTCTTTTTATCTTGCACTTGATCGAACTTTAATGGTACTATAAAATTTATCTTCTGTGTGTGTTCACCTTGTACAATCTGCTAATTTTTAAATGATCCAATGTTTGTTATAGTTCCATTGTTTCATTTTACAGTTGATTGAAACGATCCTTTAACTTATTACCTTAGTTTTTAGCAGTTTCCAGTTTTATATTTTCTCCTGAAGTTATCAGGGTATTAATATATTTAGATTACAGATTTAAATTTAGTTTATTTCCACACCAAAACGAATTTTACAATTGAGTCATGCTTTTTGCCAAGCACGGATGTCGAAAGATAATTTTCATGTTTATTAATTTTCATTAAAATTGTGAAAATTAAAAACTTTCGTTATGAAACTATTTCGATTTGTAAGATTTTTTTTCCCGAATATCGATCTGAATAAATGAAGTTTGCCAAATGAAAGATTATAGCACTCCATTCATGATCTAATTTCTTTTCGCCAAAACGAACAGCGAAAAGAACATACTATTTCATGAAAAAAAAATCATTTGTTCAAAACATTAAGCAGCACCACGAAGCCAACGCGTTTATCTGACGTTTTCCAAATGGTTACATAAAATGGTAATATGAAAACTGAATACTCTTCTCCACCTAACGCTTACACTTTTTTTAATGAATTCAGAAGCAGTAATTTGCTTACGCTATCGTACTACGATCATTTAATGAGTTTCCATGGAACGTAATGCGACTGTGGTGATTTAAATTATTTTCCACTAATTAAAATGAGCAATGAGTTGTCCACCATAAGTTTAACTCCGACCCGCAAGCTAATAGAAATGATTCAGTATCGAACATGGTTTGTGAAGGTTTCAATAGAATGATCAATTAACCCAATCAAAGAATTAAAACCACACATGTCATTTGCAACATGAGCAGTATGAAAACTTACAAACCCACAGTACCTTTATAAATCTGTGTACATAATCTGTGTAATTCATAGGAAAATATAAATGAAATTTGATAATCAATTTCGAAAGCATCTCATTATACGGCCAGCTTGCAGAAGCAAAATTTCTGTTTTGCTCTTTCAAAGATCGAATTTATTTAATAAATAAATAAAAGATAGAAAAAGGAAATAAAAGTTCCCGAAAATCGCTTGCTTCCTCGACAGGCAAAATCATTAGCGCCATTTAACGAAACATTATGTTTCGTCGCTCATGAGCTAAGCAACAATCGAGATAAACATTTTACATTACTGTGAAACACATTCAACAAAAACACACCCATTCCACCACGTTTTCCATGGGAAAAATGATCATCTTCTACCCGTCTTTTTTTCTCCTATCCATGTACTGATGAAATTTGTGACTCGAGATTTCATCTCCAATTTAAAAAGACAAAGAACATAAAGGAAACAACAAAAACTGGAAACATAATTCACTCACTAATCAAGTTTCGACTCAATCAAGCGGACGTAAAATGAAAATTGTCATTCATTCTTTTCCAACTCGCCCCTAACAGATACACTTCTATTCGCGAACGGTTTTCCCATCATTTTGAAGTTTTTTTTATTCCCCAAGGATTTACTACCAGCGATCGGTCCCTTCTCTAACGATTATTATTTTTAAAACCAACACCTCTACAAGATCTGTAGTACCAAAATCGTCAACACTGAATCGCCCGTTCAATTTAATAAATTAAAAATTCATCTTTGCTTGCTCAGTAAGTTGAATTTCATTAAAAAAAAAAGTTTTTTGTGTCATGCTCAAGGTTCGATTCCATTCATGGTCGGATATTTTGTCCGAACGCTGGGATGGATGGTCGAACGGGTGCCAATCGACCATATCGGTATCCGGAATTCACGCTGTTACGCTTGATTTGACAAACCTACGCTGATTAACGCCATAACCAAGAGACTCCAAAAATAAGAAGAGCGTTGAAAAAACTAGGTCCGACGCGGCTGAAGTGAGCCTGAACAAACACCCGCAACAGTGAGCAACACTACACGAAGCTCGGTGGAATTGAGATGAATTACTACAGAGCAAAAAATTAACCCTGGTCACAATAGCACCCCAGATGCGATAATGTAGGTAAGTACACACCCCGGAAATGATGGAACGTTCTCATCGCTGCAGGCAGGGAAAATATTTCATACGATTCAAATATTTGAATTCAATAGGCAACATTTACCAAACGCGATAACTTCGACCAGTCCCTAGATGATACTTTTTGCTCGTTCTTTTTGATGAGATAACATCGTTAATAATTTGTGATTTTCTGGCGCAATTAAAATTGTACCCCGACTGGGACATGAAAAATCGTTAGTTGGATTGTGCATTTTTAAATTCGTCCACCACAGTCATTACGATGATTGTACCCGTACCGCTATGTGTTTGATCACGTGGTTTTGCTTTGGTTTGCATACTTTAATTTTATTTGCAACCGTTGCGCTACATTATTCGGTTCGGCATAAGAGGCTGCTTTGCAAATGTTAGTTTCGTTGCTATTCCATAAAAATTCTGTTGTTAAAAGAAAAAAAATCGGATACTTAATTCAATGCGCACAGTTTACAATGCCACTGTTGCTAAATTTAATGCAATTTCGTACACCCAAATTTATGCCTAAAATTTGATAAGTTTTACAAATACGACTTAATGTCGACGCATTCGAGAGAATTGTCAACAAACAAACGAACAAGCAAACAGGATATATAAACGTAGAAAAAAGCTACCAAAAACGATCTAAACGGTGAGACGCGTTTGTTTGTTACAACACATTACAAAAATACAAACGAGAAACATTTGCTTGAGATATACTCAACAAATCGAAAGGGTGTTGAAGTTGTTTAGGGAGATCAATGTCCACTCTTACAATCTCTATTTCTCTCTCATTCAGTTAGATTTGCGAGACTTCCGTGATTTAGAATTTAGAATTTAGAAGTTTCACACTTTGAAGAAATTTTGTTACATGAGAACGCCATACTGTAGGAGGAACGAAACAGAACCGATGCGCTCACTCCGTACCTTACGTACCGACAACAACGACCTCTGCTCCAATATCAACCTAACAGTATGGTGCCCGCTGTTCACATGTGGCTACGGAATTATTTTTAAATTTGGATTATAATTTTGGATCTCAAACAATTTGAGGCATTTATTGGTCCGCACTTAAGGTCTAAGAAACGTTACGCTACGTTAAACATACAAAACTTATTCGTTAATAATGCCAGAAAGATGTTTGTGATAATAGCGTTCTCGGGCTGTTAAATACTTCATCAATATTTCGCACCAAATAAACTGTCAAAACAAATCCCAAACACAGTCCTTGTCGCTTCATTTCGCCTTTAGCTTTCGAGTGCACAGCGAGTAACATTTTCCTCCGTAATGCTATCAATTTTGTCACGTTGTTACAGATTTACCCGGACGGAAAGGATCAAGGGTAGTTGGTTTTTGATAATTGGTCAACACCAGGGTCGTGCAGAAGGGGGAGAGAGGGTTCACCTTTAAATTATAATTATTAATTGCTTGCGCTTGCATCAATATTAATCAGATTGTTGCGCTTGTAATCCAGTCGGATGTAAAATTTATTCATGGGTTTTATCCATGATCCGCACTTGTCCCCACGATAAATTTTCCTCCACCACATATGAGCGGCTACTTGTGATGGAACGAAACGCTCACCCTTATCTGCAGTTGGCTGCCAAACACCGTCTGTTCCGATTTCACCATTTAACATTCAGAATTCTACCCATTCTTTGTCCTGTGTGAAACGTATTATTTCATCTTTTTAATTCTCAGCCACCATAACCGGTACCATTACGTTGCATTGTTTTAATTTTATTTGTTCTTTTTGACAAGCGCTTGTCGATCCATTTGAACTGTAATACAATTATTTCGCTTCATTTATCGTAAACACAAAAAAATGCGACAAGTCATGTAAGGGGACCATTTTCACTTGAACAAATTATAACATGTACAGCAAAAAAGGATGGATGCATTATGTGTATAATTGGCTTTTAGTATAAACAAAAATTTTCCAACATAAGTGCATTAGAAAAATACCAATACAGAAATAGTGTACAAGAAAATTGAAACTTCCAAACAAATTATGATGATTGATTGGTTGGAATCATCAGACACACTCGTATCATATTCCAGCAAAGGGCACCCCAATGTCAAACAGGCCATGAATTCGTATAACTACACTAAACAGTCGAGCATACACTCTGCAACAAACGAAACCCAGTGCCGAAAATGCGTATTGCATTTGCCTATGAAATAGTCCTTGCACTCCTGTTGTTCACTGTAGATCTACCGGCAGCGTAATGAATTGATATGTTTGTTCGCATGCAATTTTTCATTAATTTAATTAATTAATTAATCAACTGAATGGTACACCCGTCACCAGCACAAAAATATATCGACCGATGTAGCCCGGCTAGCCACAATTAGGTTTTATTGATTTTACGACACAAACGCATCCTCCACTTCTCTACGCTCTGAAGCTGCCCAATAATGACACAAACGAAAGTACAAATAAAAAAATTAATTAAATAAACTATTCTAGGCTTCAACAATGGAGATGGAAAATAATACATTTTGATTGTACGATGTCGGGTAAAAATTTATGATAATTTCATTGTTGTATAATTGCATGAAGTAAAGGGTACTGAAAGCAGAAGAAATTTAAGAAATTTGAAAAATTATTCAACAAGACAATTATAGATAAAAAATGTGAAAAGTACAACCAGTCTGAAACATCATAAATAGTATGAAAATAACGAAGGAATTCATAAATTACGTAAAATATAATAAAACCTAATTAAATCAACATAAATGAAATAAGTAAAAACAAAATGGAAACAGAAATATACGAGAGAAAATTTTTATTTAGATTTTTTTTTAAACTAGCATTAAACGTTATGAAATATTGTGATAATATTAGCGTAACTTAAAAATTCTTGCAACATGAAACAATATGCGTTCATGTTAGTATGTGTATAGTAAATAATGTTTAATAACCAAAAGCGTAATGTAATAACCCATAATTATATGAATTGCTAATGCATTTATAATATAAATCTAAATATAACGTAATCAACTGTAAACATTCAAATAAACGGAGTATTAGCGCCGTCAAACAACCGTAAACTATCGGTCAGACCAAATATGGTTGAAAATATAAATGAAACGGATTTAAATTAACTTATTCAAACAATTTTGTTTGAAATAGCTGTTTTGTTATTAGTATGTCGAGGGTGTTAATTTTAATGAAAAAAATAATAGGTTATTATTATATTTTTTCTTTGATAGAAACGAGTTTCGTACACCTTCGCTTATTATATTCGCTCTTCGTTCATTCATTGTTTCCTTCATCCGGGCGCTCTTGTTTGGTTTTTATTGAGGTTTCGTGATTATGCTTGTGAATTTGTCATTAGTTAAATGTCCTGCTGAAGTGTCTATCATCTAGGATATCTCAGGAAAATATTTGTACGTTCCCCGAAAAGTATCTTGCAGTTAACTCAATCTAAAACATCAAACAAAAAAATAATCTTTGTAAACACTTAGCATACGTTCCAGGGTTAGCATTAGCTCAGTAAAAAATTGTATATATTGGCCTTTTATAGCAAACCAGTACCATTAATAAACATATTCTTTATGTTTCATTATTTCTGTCCCTGTCTTTTGTATAACTTGTGGTTTCGTATTTCTCCATCCGTTTCATTCTTTTAGTAATTCAATCTGTTATATTTTTTACTCGTCCCATTTTAGTTTTTTGTCTTCTTTTGTCTTCTTCACAATCTACGTTTCTCAGTTCTACAGTGATCTCTCCACAGCTTGTGCTTTTATCAAGGTTCCACAATCTACACCCTTATAAGAAATCTCTTTCTTTACGTACTGTTATAGAAAAAGGCAACAATATGGTTAATCTTATCGTAATATCTCTATGGCCCATCTTGCGATGTGTTGCGCATCTTAGGACACTCACTTCTAGTCATCTTTCGTGCCAACAATATAGTATCGTTACATTGTTGAAACTAGCACTCCACTCTTGATTTTCACAGTTGTTTTATTCGTACTAGAAAACAACATAAAGATCTCATTTTATATTATTAACTATTTTCTGTTTGGTTGTTGTCTGTTTCCATATTTCTTTTATACACTTTAGCTCTATTTCGTATAACTATATTGTTTTGTATATGTTGCTTTTCGAAAACGAACGCCCAACGAAGGAAATAATAATGAATGGATTAGTAAAAAAAACTATGACACTGTATATGCGCTCAATCAGATTATTGTTGATAATTTGGCTGATTCTGATTTTAGCACAATTTATTTTAATGGTTCTCTTACCGTCCTATATGTGCTTCGTGTTTTCAGTTTAAACTTTACACATGATGGTCTTAGTAAAACAGAAAAATATTCTCTTATAAATATATCATAAAAGGCTTCTCTTGTAACGTTTTTTGTTTCGTATAATTTGTTATTCTTTACATCTGTTTACAATGATCCATACCTTTCATATTTCGTTTCTGCGTGACAAAACAATTATAATGTAGAAGTTCATATACTCAATTTTATTTCTCCATCTTTAGTATCTACACCACGCATAAACCAAAGATTTTAACATAATCTGTAACTATCTTTACACAGTCAAAAATAATCCAAAAGCAAAATACCTTTCGAAACATAACGCAACAGAACCTGTGTTAAGTAAACAACAACGGAAAAATTGACAAACACAATCGATTTCGATACAAACAAATTACAATCAAACTCATCAAAATTAGTACCAGCAATGCACAAAACGAATGAATGAATACCGCAAACATCGCGATATACCGGAGAGGTTCCAAGCTTTTCTTCTCTACTCCAATCGTGCTTTGAGCTTTTGGACTCATAAAAGTGGCGTGAAACGTTGCCCTTTATTCTAGTAGTTTATTTGTATTTTTGTTTATTTAGTTTATGTTTTAAGTTAGATTCAAGTACTTTAACGGAAACGGCGTTTCTTACCGGATTTTTTATTAACTTTTCCTGCTTTGCGTTTTTTACCACCACCTTTTGATGTCGAAGCATTGTCCGCATTCAGTACACTTAAATCGGTAAAGCTCGTCAGCTCATCGCCAAGCGTTGCTGAAATGACAAAATAAATAGATAATTAGCTAAGGGATTTGAAGGTTTAAAAAGAACAGTAGAAAACTCAAAATTGTAGTTTATTCTATTTTCTCGAAGAGTTTAAACAATCTTTTTACAAAAGAAAATTTCATTTTCTAAACACAAATCTAATTTGATTCGTAAGCTTTTGCTTTCTCTTTTACTTTTGTGCTTTCATCCTAGAATCGAAAAGAGCTTAACGTCCTTACTAGCTTTAGCTGTAAAGCTTTCAAGTGTATGTCATGTCGTTCCTATCATGCAACATTGCATATGACAATTTTGTATTGGAAAAATAAAACGTTACAATAATTTGAGCAGAATATTTTTAAGATGTATAGCAATAACTTCACATATTGTTTAAAAATTTTGCAATAATTGCAATAATTCAAATAAACTTGTATCCTCCATTTGTGTATGTGTATCACAATTATATGAATTGAAGCATAATAATCATGCTATAAAATATATAAAAAACAAAACAAAACAAATAACAACATCATCTTTTAATTATCACTATTCGATAAAATACCAACAACAACGTAGAAAAGATTGCTTACCAAGTGTCGTTAGCTTCCTGTTGCGGTGTTTGTCCGCTTTAGTAATCGGAAGACGTGTAAGATACGTTTCCTCGTACTCTTCCCGCTCACGCTCACGGCGGGATAGAATTTGCTGCGCACGAGAGCTGCTAGAAACCTCCATTGGTGTATCCAGATATTCGTCCTTCAGATCTTGCATCAGAGACGAGCCGAGAGCATGTTTCTTTGCTCGCTCCAGTTGCTTGCGTGCCCGACTTGCCTTCGTGTCCTCCTCGTAAGGCATTGATGTCAGCTTGGGTGGCACGTATACATCTGACTTGCTTCGTCCTGCTGCACCATCATTCTGGCTACTACCCGCACCTTTTTTGGCCGCTTGCTTAGCGCGTTTCAGCTGCTGCATCACCTTAGCAGAGCTGTCCGATTCGGCACCATCGTCTGACTCAGACCCATCCATACCGGCCGCCGTATTACCAGCGCCCGCTTCTTCAGCTGGGGCAGGCACCTGAGACATTAGGTTGGCCGGATTTGCACGGAATGCAGTTGGATCGGCTGTGCCAGTGCTGCTGCCAGTCACTGCCGTTTTCACTAGCTTGTCGATCTGATAGCGTAGTTTTTGGTCGATAGGTCGAATCTTTTCCAGCACAGTCCTTATTTCTATCAATCGGTCGATCGATGGATCTTTTTCGATACGGTGTCCTGCGGAGAGAAAAGATAAAAAAGTATGCATATGAGAATAGTAACAATGTAACATTGACGATGCAGGCTTTGGTATGTTATTTCTAGCGCCAAAGTAAATCGAAATTGTAATACTATGTCATATTAGTATCTTCAACACTAACATAATATTTGTGCTAAGTCGTTTAATAAAACATAACATTATAGAAGCAAACTGAACATTTGCAAATATCACAGAATATTGCACATATTTAAAACGACTAATTATAGTTGCCTTATTCGATACGAATGGCCGGATGGTCATTTGTGTACGAACTGTGAGTATAGTTTATTGAACTACTAACCATTTTAAAATTAGTATCCACTTACCAGCACACTTTCGTAGCACCACGTACGTCAGATTAATGAGATAGTTCAGCAGCATATGGTACTTAATCTCGAGAAAATTCAATCCATACTCAGTTGACAGTTCGCCGGTTTTCACTCTCTGCAGCATGTTGCCTACCAGATCAGACACCTGCTTGAAGTTGTTGTTCATCTCGTCTAGTAATCGCAGTGCCTGTGGCAAATCCGGCTGGATGTCATACTCGTCCAACGCCTGAAAGCACAACCAAAACGACACCGTTCATGATTAGTTGTGCAAATCGATGTATTTTTTCTCATTTTGATTCCGTTTTTCACATGAAGTCATAAAATACGTTCTGCATATAGGACAGGTGAGCTAGTGGCGTATATGAATGGTTATGTCTATGCTTGCCCCTATGGCCAAATTTGTATGAATTTTTCAACCCCCAGACGCGCCATCAATCGAGAACAGAAGACTAGGACCACCGTACGCTCGTCTGAAATCCATCCAGCCACATTGCTTCAGTGCCGATCTCGTTTTATGCATGGAAGGTAGAAAAGTATCCCGAATCCAAACGGTAGCAGCATGCGTACAAAAACAAGAAACTAAAACACCCTGCCGCTATATACGCGCGTTCTTCCGCGTTTTTCGATATTAATATCAATATCAATCAAACATGCCCCGCGCTTTCATACCTAGAGCGTTAGCATAGACGTAGTCTCGGCAAAGTTTACCGGACGATTTTTTTTTGTGTTATTTTTTTTCTTCTTCGTTCTCGTTGTTTCATCGTTCAATCCATATTGCACGGTTCAAAGCACCTCTCAAGCGGACTGTGTTTGGGTGCAGAAAATCCCATTTTTCCGCATACCACTTTCATATCAGGAGACTGCTCGAGCATCGATGAGGTGCATATTTTACGCTTTTCCCAATCTTTCGCTGCCTTCTGGACATTTTTAGCTTTACCGTCATCATTGTGTCGGTAGCGTCGGATGGGATTCAGCAAACGTGGGCCTTATATCAAACAAAAAAGAAAACCTGCATAGTAGCGCTCTTCTGACAAAGGTGCGTTCGAAATAAATTCATCTCAATCGTTTATTTTCATCGTCTCTTTGAATGATGAAATACGTATTCATGCCTGCAAATACAGCTTTTTAGAGCTCTTTCCTGGTCGTGTGATTTTATACTGCTAGTCAAATATATTGCAAAACATAATGCATCACTATTACATACTGTTTTTGTCCTTACTCACGCACTGGTAAACTAATAGAGTCGCATTAACTTCATTCTTTCAGCATGTCGTAAAAAGCACGAACTCGAATTGCAAGGAAAATTTATATAAACTGGACCATTATTTGATAACTAGAGACTTTATTCTCGTGCTCTATTATACATGCGACTCGTCAATCCCGTGACAGAGCTTTGTGACTTAAACGCTATGTGTCTGTTTTCCACGGAAATTGATTGTTTTAAAAATATTTTACGTATTATACATACATATTTTATGTATGTAAATATGATTAATTACAGAGTTAGAGTAATAAAGCTATAGCTGTATCATGGTATTGGCTTCTGTCCTTGATCATTTAATCTCTATTGGAAATTAATCGTAGCTTGCCACGCAGCAAACACATCCATTCACACATACACGCTGTTTTGGGGTCTTCAGTGAGGTACGAGCATTTATATTAAAAACTATATCTATATGTTTGCAATCTCGGTCCCACCAATTCAATACAAAACACACGAGAAGAATATTGTTGCCACGACAACATAACATATAATAACGTTGTGTTGCAGATACTGTACTGCAAACGAGTAAAAAAACAAAACAAAAATTAAAACCAAACCTTGCTGACCAAACCAAACCATGTTCACATTTTGTACATACTATCCTTAAAAATGAACGAAAAAACTTTAATCTTCTCTTCCAATATATTTCACCATATTATTTTTTTTTCCACGTTCAACTAAAATATAAGATATTTCTTGAGGCCAAACCACACCGGACGAACCGGGGTTAGATTTTTTCGGTCCGAGTTTTTTCGTTTTTGCAAATAAAACAAAAAGATATGGAGGTTCCAATTTTAAAATATAAATTTTCCAACGGGGTAATACATATACGCAATCATAGCATCGTCCAAACCGACCGAGGCAAGGACAACACACATTCGAAAAACTCGTGATGCAGATGCTAAACCGTAGGTTTCAAAATAAAAACAAGGGGGAAAAGAATATTCGCGAATCGCCGTCCACTGTGCGGAGCCGCGAATGCAGCACGGAATGAGAAAAGCCGCGCCTCGTTTCTATCGCGCATATACGGTACACGCGTCCTACGTCCTACTCGGTCAACACCATCTCTCATCGGACGATCAGTTCGATCGGTCCAACAAAAAGCATTGAATATGGTACTTCTATCCAAACCCTACTTCCCTCTGGTCCGAAACGAACTGGAGGAAAGGTGCTATTATTGATTTATTTCCATTCATTTCGAGGTACTTTTCCTACCCGTGACCATTTCAAAATAACGCGAAAAGGAAGGTAAAGAACCAGGAATGGGGCAGATCTGATTTTTTTTACATATCCGCGTGTGTTGTGTTCGGTTGCGAAACGAACTACCGGTCCCAGGCCGATCGGTGATTGTGTGTGTTGGGGTTGAGCCGCTTTTCCAATTATCCTCCAATATATACACCGTCAGCAGGAAACATCTCTCCGTAGCTGAACATACAAATCCAACCGAGAAACACATGCACACATACACACCTACAAATTATGGTCATGGGATTTTTTCCTAGCGTGAAAGAGACCGCAAAGTGAAGCAAACGCGTCAAGGAATCCGTACCCGTGAACGTTCGGTTGAATCCGAAGCCGATGGTCGAAATATTGGAACACCTACACGGAATGGAACACTTCCTACATACAGCTGGTTGCATGAATGTACGACCTGCTAACTAGCTGCTTACGTTGGTCTATGGCCACGTGGGAGGATTTTTTCATTCGCAAAACAAATGCGTACGCCGATGACGATGTGTTGGAAAGGTTTCTCTCGCGCATCCAACTTCGATGCATGTGTTGGGCTGCGTAGTATACCTTCACACAAATCGAACGGTTGGACATTCCATATAGAGAACCATCATCGTGACTGGTACGATAGCTGCTCGTTTCGTGCCAGTTTGCAAGTTAACTCCTGTAGTGGATTTCAAGTCTATACAGTACTAACACATATAGCGATGTGAAGCTGCTGTCGAGCTCACTCAACAAGCCACGCACTCCTCGCGCGTTTGATTAATTCAATCGCAGTAGTTGTTTGTGGTCGCCCAAAAACACTTAGCTATGTCCAGGATATGACAACGCAAGAAACATTAGACCCTTTAGAAAATGGAACGATAGCAAGCTACATGTGATTTAAATCGAGAACATGAATATAAGCAAACCACATTTCCAGTTCGTTTAGAATGATATAACAGGCAGTCTAATAAACCGTTAAACAGCAGACATTCATGCAGATAAAACTCAAAGAAGCATAGTTATGTATCCATAATAAGTTGTTTGTCTATTTTTAAGATGCTCTTGTGCCTCTCAATTCTACAGTGTTTAACTGCAACTTGCATAATTAGTGTTTAACTGCATAATTATAAAAAAAGGATTCTAGGAGCCATGAAACGCGCCATTAAACGAGGCATGAACGAACTCATTAGGTGTTTACAATTTTATAAACATAATTTTACCTCTATTCTCTAGATCTTCAGATAATTTACCTCTGTAGCTTCTATTCTACTGTGATCATCTTTAAGTCAGGAAGATAATTTTTTAGTTAGGAAGTTATTGTTTGGTTTTACTATCCGTGTAATTTTAAAGTATAACCGACAAATATATTATTAAATAAAATTGTGGAATAAATAAAATAAAATTATAACCAGCACAATTTTACTGCTTAGGGTCGCTTACACTGCTGTTTCAAAACATACATAACTAATGCACTCAAAAGTTGCACTTCAAAACGATAAACAAAACGTTGCTTGAGACTTAAAAAACTAAGTTAAAATAAGCATACAACTTATATTGAGATGCAGTATGATGCTACGTGCAGATGTTCTTCTTTAAAATTGCAGCGAGCTTGACACAATTTCTTACCATAGCAATGATGGCTTGCTCTATCTGCAAAGGCCTAATTTTAGAATCGATTATATCAATTAAATCATCCGTACCAGGTATCCGATTCCTCGCTAGTCTGAGGTACATGTCCATCCCTGGCGTTATTATATTCGAGGACCGTCGAGGATCGGTCCGTGGTGTCCATTACGAATCGTAGCAAACCGACGACCTACGAAATAATTCTAAAACTTCTACTCTGAATGTTTCTTTAACCTTTCTTACGGTTGTTCTATAATGCCCCTCGGTGCATAACACTTCCCACCAATCAACCACCTGCATCAATGCACTTGTGAGTGTTATATTCTTCAGTAGCTTGACTTCGCTTCCACGGAGAGTTTCACCAAAAAGTAAAACAAAATCTTCCGCACGATCCGAACCCCAGCCATGTTGGTGCATCCAATAACGCACAGCTTCCGTTCCAATTTTCTATTTTTTTTTTTTTTTTGTTGCCTTTAACTTTGAGAGCCAATCCACTCTCACTCATCCGTTTGATTTAGAGCGGGTCAAACAATGAGCGAAACTGCAGAAAAAATACCATGTGGATATCGCGGGAGGCAAGGTGTCCAGGCAGTGTAGATGGGTGCAAAAATGCGGAATAAACTCCGTGGTGGCGGAATTCCCTGCAACTGTATGTGTGTGTGTGTGTTAGTGCGCATGATAGAGCGAGAGAGAGAAAGTACGGAAAAATGCTTTTTTGATAAAAAAAAGTACACTTTTTGGCTGCCTTTTACTCATACCCATTCTACCTCTTCATTCGCCCTCCCCTTTCATAAAAACAGCGATAGGGTAGTATTTGACACAAAAAACAGCGTGCGTCCTTCCGCTATGTCAATCCTTCAACAATGCCTTTCCTCAGGACTGATTGCCCATCCCACCCACACCAACCCTCTTCCCTCCTCGACCTTGCACAGTCGAGATAGAATGTGTACACAGTATGGAACCATTTGGAGGGTAAAATATAAGCATTTTCCCGGTTTCCCGGTTTTTCGCCAAGAGCAGTGTGCGACTACACGGTAGCGGAGCAAGGACACGGTCAGAGAAAAATGGAATCGAATAAAAAATAGGATTCGTATAGCACATACATCGATCTCTTTGGACAACACCGGCACACATTGATGAGTTCGATACACACAAGCACAATCGAATCGTGACAAACCGCGCCATTCTATCTACACGCAAACACAAACACATACATAAAAGGAAAAACACGTACCATCCACGGCCATGGAATTGTGTGCTGTCCACGCGTTCGATGTCGATTGCAACCAGATCCGGTGGACGGACGTTGTCCGCGTAAAGCACACATAAACAACTACTCCAAAACGGTCCCCGTGATCCAATCCAATGGCGATGGTTCGGGCGGCGAAAAAAACATCTTCCAGAAACAATACTGGGCAGAACTGCGTGCGGATACAGGTGAGTTTATAGTGAAACGCACGCTGTATGACAATATTTTACCGTAGTCAGGAGAGACCATCGTAAGACCATCGGTCATCGTTGGAAAGCAACAAAGGGTGAGATGGAGAATGCGAAAAAAATGCAAATGCATAAAAGCATCCACGAAGTAGCACCTATTTTAAAAGCTCTTTTCTCTCATTCCTCCTACATCCGAAATGTTTTAAAATACTCAGATATTCTCTCTGTCTTGTCCTCGTCTGCCTCTTTAAATGCTGCTTACACACAGCTATAACGAATACGAGTGAAACAGTTAAAAAAAACGTCAGCGAACATATCGTTTGGATCGTTCCTAAGCATGACAAAACCCCAGAGAAGAAGCTTTTGAAGACAGAGTCTAAAGAAAAATAGAAAACGGATATCCTTCCACCAATCATGTTCGCTTTTTCCCGGGGTAAAACTTCGTAAGAGTAAGAGTTAAAAGGATCATGAAGGACATTCGAAACTTTCTTTTTTGTCAAAACACAACAACGGAGTGAACCGTAAATAGAAGTAAAAAACAAGTTGCTAGAGTAAATACTGGAACGTATAGCACCAAACTGAACCATACAGACGAAAAGGCACAAAACGATCGGATACAAAAAGATAAAAACAAGATCGGATGCCGGTGTGTGCAATGCACCATCCTGCTGCCATACACATTCAAACAACGCCATCGCCGGATCAGAACATACAACACAACACACATCAACATATCGAACTCGTTTGCCTCTTATTCTCTCTGCTGTTTGATCTTCTTGTCTCTCTCTCTCTCGCTCTCTCCATTTCTCTCTGTTTGTCTCTTTAGCTTTCTCTAGCTGTGTAGCACCATCACACACTTATCAACGTCCAACCGTTCTGCTGTTCGGTGCATCTCACGTCAGAAAGGACACAGTCAAGCGCGCCTGTCATGTATTGATGATGGAAATAGGACGTGGTGGAAGCGCTTATATGCGCGCCATGCCCACACAAATCAAGCAGCAGCATATCATAGCATGCACCAAAATGCCCGGTCCAGGATATATGTGTCTGTGTTGGCTAATGCATCACACATCGAGGGCTTTACGCAGTTCCACCTACACATGTGAGGCGGAGGAAGATCGATTGAGCCAGCATCGGATGCAAAAATCAAAAGCTCTTCAAAACGATGCGATCTCGGCTGGTTGGTTGGCTGTCGTCGAAATTAATTCATTTCCATTTAAGCAATATGTGTGCTGGATAGCTCAAATGCACATATGGGAAATACAGGTAAAAACACAATGCTTCGATTTCTGGTGAAATTTAAATTGTGTTTATTTATTCTCATTTCTCACTGGAAGAATTGAAGCAGTTGTCTCCAGCAATTCTACACGAATTAATCAAAGCTATTATTTAAAATGACAACCAGGATATGTTTGTAATCAAACACAACTAGTTAAAACCGAACGCGAGTTTCGCATTTCGTATGTTGATACACCATGAGTGTTAATCGAATGCTTGTCATTGTGAGAATGCATGTCATATTGAAAAAAGAATAAAAAATTAAATAGAAGAATCTGCATTCGATGATGGCCTTGTGGAGTATCGTTTTGATGAGTTTTAATAGATTCTTGAAAATATGTTTACAATCTGGAAAAAAAAACATAGAAATTAAAATGTATTAATAAATGATAATAAAATAAAACACTCACGAAATGTCATGCCAACTAAACGATATCACAAATCATTGAAAATTATTAGCAGTAGCATATTGAAGTAAACTTCTTCTGTGAAATGAAACAATCAAAGGTATATAAACAATGAAACATAGTTACATCAACATAAAAAATAGTCATAAATATTAACAAAATATTACAATAATATCGCCAATAATACAATAATTTTGCACAATAATACAATAATTTTGTCGCGATAAATTTAAAACAAACGAATATATGCCATCAACTAATCGATGTATTAGTATATATTCTGAGTCGAATTGCAGCAACAAAAACGCCCATCCTATGGAAGGAAAATATGATATTCAAATACCAATCACAATTCAATATAAGCTTGTCCATCGTTTATTAGCATCGTGCTACATACTTAATTTGGTTCCACCTGAAATCAAGAACCCTCCTGCCAACAGCGACCATACCAATTTATGGATTAAATTGTCCAACACAACTATATCGATTGGAAAGCATTTTATCGCTATCTGACCTGCGTAGGAAAACGACAACATATTATCCGTTTGATATGCAGGTACGACAAGTGAGAAGAATGATGGTACAGAAATGGGTTGGAAGGGCCGTTTCTAATGTATCTCATAAGCGTACTGGTTCAACCTACGACAGGTTCAAATATGCGATGTTTACTTTTTCCCCATTTCATGGATAAACTCGTGAACCGTAGCACGAATTTCAGCAAAGCAAGAGAAAAATCCTTGCATTGCTTCGTAACTTCTCATTGGCCTTCACGAAAGCTGCTAAAAGCTAACATGTGGGTCATCTTATGTTCCTATCTTGAGCAAGTTCTTTTAGCTTTCTAACACTACGTCATCTTGCGTTACACGCTACCAGTTGGCGAAGGCGATTGTTAAGTAGAATTGCATAGGAACCCACTATGTTCGATGGGCAACATTAATCATTGACAACGACATCATCGAATCTTTACTGGAACGTTCTATAATAATAATTGTTACGGTAATATGTATTTGCTTAAATTAATAGTACATTAATAGTACATTTTCCCTACACCAATATTTACACGTAGATGTTGATTGGGTAAAACGTCTCTTCTCTTCTTCTCTTCACCTGTTTTGTAATTCGAGCATTTCAAAAGGTAGATCATTATTTGCGTGCTACCAAAATATATATACGTTATACTGTAACTACAATGATATTCTGACGTAAAAAAAAACAGAAACTTTCACGTTTACCTAATACACTGCACAACGATTTGAATTCTAAGTAAGAAATAGACAACGACCGAAATCCCAGAATCTAACTCATTTACCATTCGTTGGTCGCAATCCATCAGTCGAATAACATTTAATTTAGCTGCCTCAGGATAAAAGCAAAAGCTGGGCAGAAATTGTTTGTCTGGTGGATCGATTCGATTTGAGGTGTCCATCACCGAGGGTATTCGCCCGTTCTACTCCTACGCATATGTGTTTCTTCTTTGAAAAGGGCCAAGTGGGAACGCAATTTCCATTTTCACTGAAACCGCGTACTCGAAACGCGAAAACCACCACAAAATACGCTCCAACCCATCCCAGGTCCCACCCACAATCAATAATCGAAAACACGATTTTAGACTGACCGATACTGAAACGACCAGTGCAGAAAACACATACACTCGCGCATAGAAATACGCGTAATATGCACCACGCATATGCGATCGATCTGCGAACCAGCGATATTACGCTGGCGAATGTTTTTGGTATGTTCGTTCGTCTGGCTGCCATGCTAACCCGTGTAACATATCACGCAGCACCGCACGAGCTGGAAATTGAAAAATTTATCCTTGCTCCGAAACTCTAGCCTCGCTTGTTTGTTGCGATAGTGCTAGAATGCGGAGATGGAAATATGGAAATTTGGTAGTCTCATAAATGGACGTTCGGTGCACCCGAACTCTCGTACAATGCGCAAAATAGTTTGATGGGTTTTCGCCACTTGCTTTCAAATTCTTCCCACTTCACAAATAGTGGGAACGATATGGTTTTTTCTTAGTTTCCAGCAATTTTTTTTGTTTTTTTCGTACAATGGACAGATGATTGATAAACTTCCTGACGTGGGTTAATCGACACGGACAAACGTAACTGCAGGGATTTATTTTTAACTAGGTGTACCAATTATTCGTACAACATTGCAACACGGCCAATTAGTAACCAGTCAAATTAACATTCGCTCAATGTAGAGGAGAGTTTAACGACAATATTTGCCAACAACGTTTAGCAAACGGTAATTTAGAATTTGCTTTGTGGTATATAAGTACATACAGTTACATAAGAGTGGTACATAAGCATACTGTTTCCAGTGAACAAGCAGCAACATATGATGTACCGATCACCAGTTGCTTCATAAACTCGTATCACGTCTATGTGAAATACTTTATAGTTTATATGTTGTCTGGACCGGTACCATGATCCCATTCGGACCGTCTCCCCCTAGCGAGGAGTGACTAACCAGCTGTGGTGGTAAAAATCAGTCTAGAAAGCCGGTTAAATGGCAGGCATGACTTCAGTCGTTACGGTATATAGAAGAAGAAGAAGAAGTTTGTAAATTCAAGTTTTTGCGTATATTTTTGGTTATTTTAATAATACTTTTGATTTATTTACAACTAAACTAATTTACAACTAAATCCCTCGAAAATTAACAAACAATGTATAAAACTGAAAATATAATCGCAAGCCAAATTTCCATTCAATTAAATGAACATGCAAAAATAAAAGCTACATAATAATCCAGTCGGCATGAGTATCACACGAGGAAAAGGATTTTTTATCGTTGATTCTGATTAAAAAAAACAGACACTCGTCCTGCATGAGTGCACACCAATTATTATTGGCAGAATAAATTAGTATTGAATCTGAAAATACCTCCCCCCGAGGGTGTGTGTGACCGTAGGGGTTAACGTTTCCTGTGGCGATGGTGAATTATGCGATGAAAAAACTTAAATAATCTCAAACAAAAGATGTAACGTATGTATTCGCGGGATTGCAATTTCCCATTTAACAGTGCAGTGCATTTGTAAATACGCATCCATTCTATAAACACGTTGGACACGAAAGCACATTTCGCATTATATATTTTTTGCTGTCAAGTCCACCGCGTTGTTCTATCCGGTATTAATCATACATTATTTACCGACTTAATTTATTCTGCATGCGAAATGATAACGACACATTTTCATTAAACCTACAATAATGGCTATAACGCTTGTTTCCCAAACGTTCTGCTCCCTATTTTCCGCTCGTTTCCCCAGAACGGGACGACACCCAGATGAGCATATTTTATATAAATTCATCAAAAAAAAAAACAACTACAAAACCACAGCTCCCTCTCGAGAATTTATTTGACGAGCGGAATTCACTATTTCATAGCAACAAAAAATAATGCTTTCCTTTGTTCTTCGAGCAGATATTCGATACCACCGGTGCACAGACGCACCCACCGATGAAATGTGGTGCCCGAATATGCAAACATTTTGAAAAATTATTTTTCCGAATCCAATATTCCCCCGTATTTGGTTTGTGCGATTTTTTGTACTATTTCGCGCTGAGTCGCAGCCCCCTAAAGCATAAAAAGAAGCCCATGCATCAACCCTAACTGCTAGCGAACTGCATTGCTGCATGAGCATTCGATATTATAATCGTGCGCACATTCCATACGCCATAACCAAACCAAATCGATCGTGAGGTGTAGGGAATGAAAATTGTGAGGAAAGCGTTGCGATTCTGTTTACTTTAAACCTTTCTATCCAGCACACTCCCTCCAACTGCTGGTGCTCGCTAAAAGGATAATATTTCAGGTAGATGTGTGTATATAAATATATATTGTTCGATGCGCTACTCACCACACAGTTGGTAACATTCAGTGCAGAGCATTGGTTGTGTATAGAGAAATGCGTTGCGCATTCTCACAACGCGATAGAACAGGGCAGGGCATACAAAACAGGGCATACAAAAACCGAACAAGCGCGAGATCAGGTGGATCCCATTCCAGCTCGTTGCGTTCATTCCTCTTCGATAAACCCGCATCGCTGACGATTTCGCATTTAATTTCGGCAACCGAATTAAAATTGCATGTATCTCCCACCAAACTCGTTAGCGAGCAGTTGGTGAAAGGTTTGGTGAATAAAACAGCAACCAAACAACCAAGAGAATCAATAACAAAAAAAACTTCACCCGGGACCTTCCCCCCCGCTAGAAATGCATTTTTGAAGCAATGAAATAAGTGCAAATTCACATTCCAACATTGCCGTGTGTGTGTGCGTTGTTATCGTTGGTAGCGTTTTCGTTCGATAGCAATTCCGATTGCAATTCCAATGCAGTGGTTGTGACTGCGCGAGAACGTAAACCAAACCACCCGTAGAAGTAACAGCATCAGTGAGGGTGTACTGGCTTTTGGTGGCTACGCCTTCTACTTTTTTGCAATAGCATGCAGTGCATTTCCAATCGTCAACAAGGAGTATTCACTGCTGAAATAAAAACTGAATAAAAATATATCAATTTATTTATATTTCTTTTTTTTTTTACTGCAATCCAGCAAGCAGAGACTGACAATATAAACAAAAAAACTAAAAACAAACACTTTTCTGACCCTGCGTTGGAAAGCATGACTCTCGGAACTTGAAATTCTCGCGAATAGTGCAAAATGTGAAATGTAATCAGCGGCCATGGACCAACGACGAGGGTGGTTGGTTACCGATCGGCAAAAACGGATGCAAAAAACGGGACACAATACCATTGTTGGCCAGAAAAATTTGTGCATGTGTTTGCCGCGTATGTGTGCATGTTCACGAGGCAATAAGGAGGGATGATGATTCGCCGGATCCCTTTGGGATCGTACGCGAAAATGTGCGATCCACCAACGGTTCAACAGTGCGGCGACACATGAGTGAAAAAACTGCATAAATATTGATTGCATAATGAAACACATACATATGGGAGAAAAAGGGCGAAAAAAAACCATGGAAACTGCTAACGCGGAGTTCAAACGAATCGCGGCAAACCGATAAATGGACACTGTTTTGCACGCGGACTCGCGAAAACTCGCGACCATCCCAGGATTCCTCGGCTCCATATATGCTCAGGCACACATACACACATGTATATTTGTTTCACGTCCGCGGTGTAGACAGTCATATGCATATGCGTACCTCCACCTTTTTGCGAATGCGACTCTACCATCCAGTTTCACAATACAACGGACATCGAGAGCAGGCAGGCAGAGAGAAACGAATTTAACCATCCCCAGTAGTACCCAGCAGGAAAGGATACCTTTGTCCCAGCAATGTACACTAACGCGCACACACACACACACACATCCTGTGCGAATCAATGAAGGGTGATATTGATTTGTTTGCAACTCCACCCAACATCGCGCTTTGCCCGGCCTTGGACAAACAGTGGCATTGTTGCCGTGATGAAACATGACATCCACGTCCAGTCCTCTAACATGAAATTCTTCCCACCCTTACCAGTAGCCCATTTGGACAATGCAATGTTATGCATTCCGGGACGGTATAAAAAGTCCAGTCCACTAAATATGAACACATTTGCAATATTTATATAAACTACACATACCGATGCGTCTGGTACGCGTATTATTTTGTGTACCATGTGCTTCCAGTAGTGGGGGGGGGGGTTATGAAAAGCAAAAAATATACAATGAATTAAATGAATCAAAAAACGAAATATAAAACCAGTTATTCGCGCAGCCGCAACCCACCGTATAAAAAAAAAACTAAATTAAAATGAGTCAAAACCACGTACATTTAGGGAAAAACAGTTGAGTTTTAAATAATATACAACGCTACGAAATGTATTCTTTAAACTACTTTAAACTCATATAATTAACCCAGTCATACAGAAACTTTACAAACTTTAAAAAAAAAAGAAATAGCAAAACTGTTTAATGGACATTTCTGTATTAAAACATTATGCACTGAACTCTCGACAGTAAATTAAAAAAAAGTAGGAATAACGAAAGGAAAATGAATTATGCATGCCAATGTCTTATTCGATCAGTTAGATGGGTTGGGTAGGTTGGATGGGTTAGATGAGAAGAAAACTCAAATAACAGTATGTAATTTTACAAACACTTGCTTCATTAAAACTTCGAATAATACTTCGGTAAGTAAAATAAAAAATACAACTTCGAAAGCAAAATTGAAGAAAAAATTTATCTTGCATCTGTCATACGACTGGAAAGCAGACATTTGTCCAAACAAGAGCCGGGAAAAGAAAACCGACAAGAAATCGAATGTGCTCCTTCAAGAAGCAAATTCATTCATAACGTCGGCTCAGTTCAAAGAGCGTACAGGATCATCGTAGTAATGGTGTCAAATAGTACTCGCAGTTGTAGAATAGAGTGATTCGTTACTCTAAGAGCAAAACGAAATAAAAAACCCTCACGTACACATACAACCACGAGGACGATCGTAGTACTATAGTTGGTGGTACAAGGATGAGCGGCTCGGAAATCGTCGTCGACACCGCGTAGAGTTTCCATTTATATGTACTAACACACTTGGCGCATCGTCGACACCGTACGAATCTAGACGTTATGTGGGACAAACAGTCAATGGTGAAAGCTTGAAGTTTTGCTGCAGAAAAAAAAGTTTTCACCTTGTACCACCACAACGACGCTTCATTTCGCGTTTAGCTTCATCATTTCCATGCACCCTGTCTTACGCAATGGATGTGACTTTCGCGAAAATTTTCGTGCTGTGCTGGTGCTGTTTCGCAGCAACGATGATACATGCAAGCCATCCGCGTGATGCACATGCAAGATGATGCAAAGCGTATCGAAAACATCATCAGCAAATTCTCAAATTCTAGGGGACGATACGTGCATATGCCCTTCAGCAGTTTGTAATCATTCAATGGCAGCTGCCGAATTCAAACGATGCGAAAAATTCAAAAAGATTTAGGAAGTTGCTGTTTTATATGAATACTGCATGTAGAACTGCGATATAAATGAAAAATATTTAACAAATAGTTAAGAAAATTGTATGAAAATGAAGAAAGGGGCGTGTTACCATATTCGGTGCGATAAAACCCAACCATATAAAAAAAATGTGTTATTTCCTCTTTTGGTAGCGTTTGCAAAAACAAAGAATTTATGCTTTTCTCCTGGACCTTCTTGTTCTCAGATGAACACGTGTACTAAAACATCGTATGGCACCTTTACTAGCTATCACAATACTAAAAATGGATATACAATCACTAAACTTCATTAACCGTTATGTAACATACTAGTAAATCAAATTTATTTTAATTATTAACATAAAACATTCCGAATGTGAATAAAAGTGCATATAAATGTTATAAGGTTTCGAGTTGCCTAAGATTGATTGATGCATGTTTCTGTACACAAAGTATTACTGCACACCTATTCAATATCAAATATAAAAAATCAACAAAAGTAAGGAATACAATCTACACAACCAACTTTCAATCACTTTTTGTTCGCTTATTAGCCATGAGCAATTACATAATATTGCATCGCATTTTTACATAATATTGCAACCATATTTTACACAACTCAAATTCCATAATCAAAATTCACTCGATAGAACACAGCTTTCTATTCGTTTTTCTCATTTACCACCCTTTTACAACATCTTTTCCTTGCTGTATTCGAACCCGTGTACAATCGTCAAACTTCATCGGATGTTGCATTCTACTCATTAAACGATGGAAAAGTGAACGACCTACACATCAGGATCGACCCCACATTAGTTTACCATGCGCTAAGGCTTTCTTAACACAATAGGCGACCAGTGCTTACGGAATAGATACGAACCAAAACGGGACGATGTTTTTGTTCACCTGCCATGCTAGGATCAACCCAAGTTAGCAGCCTAATTTAGAAATTAACAGGGAAAACATTTATGAAATTAATTAAATTATACGACTCTAACAAAATATGTCTCATAGTGATCTAGACCCACGTATTGGTTCATAGAGAGCGATGTCCAGGGAACTGTGGAAGTGAAAAATTATAAATGTGAATGACTGTATGGGCTTTTTGAAATCCCGAAACATCCGTCCTAAGAGATAAGAGATGGCACTTATCATCA
This sequence comes from Anopheles farauti No. 4, assembly GCA_000956215.1. Classification (NCBI taxonomy): domain Eukaryota; kingdom Metazoa; phylum Arthropoda; class Insecta; order Diptera; family Culicidae; genus Anopheles; species Anopheles farauti No. 4. Next base: position 94,182 of record JXWZ01000608.1, read on the forward strand.
TAAGAGTAGGCGGGTAAGAGATGGCACTTATCATCATCATCATCATTATCAACAGAACTGCATATTGCACATGCGGATTATTATTTTTATACAATGTATTCATCACCGCGCGGAAATTTGGAGATTATGTATCCATTTTCCGCCCGTTTGAATTTTAAAACAACCATGATAGAATTGTAATCATAAAAAATATGCAAACTTCACATTGAACATTTCACAATACGGCTTATATATTATTGTTGCTTCATTGTGTGTCCCACGCGTGGAAGGTTGTCCATCCATCGGCGGTATTTCAACATATCAAACATTCAAATTGCAATGACCAAAGCCGAATTCATATGCTAGACGATAGCACAAATTCGTCGCCAGATGTGCACCAAAATGCTCATCCCATATGCACGCTTACTAATACACACATACAAACAGAGTCACAAGCTGTGCGTTGGTTTTGCGTGGACCGTCACACTGACAAACCCCAAATTCAAGAGTCCGAGCCCAAATGAAACGACATCCCTACCATCATTTGCTAAGGGAAGTGGCGGAATATGACAACGTTCTCCTATCTTTAGCGCGGTCGTTGTCCTTTCTGGTCCGATCGTGTATAGTCCTCTGCTTATGCACTCGTTTGTGTGCGTGTGTGTGCACGCTGTATAGAGGTGCAAGTGTGCACGCACACAAATTTACTGGTTTGCATTCTATTTTGGGACGATTCGCTTACCACTTGGAACCTTCTAGCCCGTGTGTGTACGTCCTTTCGTAGTTAGTTCGAAAACTCGAAACAATTCTCTTCCCTTTCCTATAGTTCCGTAGTCCAGGCTCTGTTCCCGGATGCTGGAGTAAAAAAGATCCGCTTTCGTTCGCACATTGGCAAATCCCAAATGAATGATTGTAGTCAGGTTCTTCTCCGTGTGTAAAGGGGAATGGGTAGGCGATGCGTGAACATTACGCGAAAGCAACCATGCAACGATGGTAGCGTCAGCGCAACTCATCTGACCAAGGTAACTAGGGAGAGTTGGTTTGTGAGCGATAGCTGCTGGTTAAAGAATCGACAGGATGAAAATGTGAAAGATTTACAAGCATCACAAATTTGTTCTAGTTTCCCAAGATTAACTAATCACGAAAACGATATGAGTAAATAAAAACAAGCTTCAATTAGCTGATTTTAAATTATGAATAATGTTTATAAAAATAGTAATTATAATACTTGTTTCTAGATTAATTTGATCTAGGTATTTCATAAGTTTGAGTAACCCAGATGAGTCTGACTACAGTTGTCATTTGAAGACAAGGTGTAAATGATCACAAATGTAATTTCCCGAACGATATTTCTAATCAACAATAAAAATCCGAAAATGTTTCCTGAAACTAAAATATAAATAGACGTTAATTGTAATTTTTTCTTAATCCTTGCCATTTTTGTTTCAAATTTATATTCATGACATTAAAAACTGTTTCAGGATATATAAAACAAATTGAAATAAAAGCCACACTATGAAAACCACTTTACGTATTCGCTAATTTAAATTCTTCTCTACCACAACACCAAATCGATGCGCGAGCGATACGCTTGTGTGTTTTTAATAAACATTTAAAAAATATTATTGCCCAACCTCTACGACAAGAAACAACGCTAGAAAACGCATGCAAAATTGTGAAAAAAAAATCCACTGACCGCCACGTTTCATCCGAAACAGGATCAGAAAATTGTGTGGTGTGCGTAGTCGCACCATTCCTATCCCTACTGCCTCTCATGGTGATGAAAAACACAACACATGAATCTACGCATATGAACCGGTAGTGCTCGGCCGGTGTCCCTGGCCATAGACCAAGCTCGCCAGCAAGAACAAAGTTTAATAAAAATTCTATCACACAGCTTCCCTTCCGGACACGTGTGTCTGTGTTTGTATATGTACGTGGCCAGTTAGTCGTAGATAACCGAACGAAGGGTATGTTTTTTAACCTTTTGCGCTAGTCATTTTTTCCCATTTCTGCCAAAGGATTGCCACAGCAAATGGCCAGGTTGTTATTTTTTCTCGCTCGGGATCAGGCCTTCTGTTTGGCATCTATTTTTTACCTCGCCCATTTTTGCATGAAATCTCAACGTACAGTGTACGCGGTGGTTACGTCAGGGGCAACGGTGACAATTCGGTGCACGTTTTCTGAGGCATGTGTAGGGGGTCTCTGTGCACATATTCACACATTTGCCACCATAGTCATGCCACAACCAGGGGCAGCAGCAGCATCAGCAGCATTCTGTCGCTTTTGTTGACGCTTTTGAAGCAAACGAAACGCAAACGCACGGTTTTGTGCAGCGGGTTTGCGCTTCGTTGCGTTTGCCCGAGAGCCTTCCAACTCGATGTATGCTACCACTGCTGCTGGTGTCCCAGGTGAAAACGGTAGGATTGCTAGGAATTCATCAAAGCTTAACCGGGATGACCACGGTCCAACCATCCAGTCGTTACAGCGAATTGATCAATCACAAAGCGAGACATTTTTGCCAGGCGTTACGTTCAAGCTGTTGCGCTATGTCACAGCAAGCGATAAGGTTTCTCTAGAACTCAAAAGCATGGGCGCAATAAACAGTGAATTATGATGTACAGAAATTACGTGCAAGTCCTATTAAGTGTAGTATATTAAGTAAACATAAGGCGAGGGTACCGTAGTAGATAGAAATGCCAAAACATTTGTCACTTGCATGTTCAACTCATTTGAGATCATGGCGTTAATCGTTTTCGAGTTGAAACAAATGCTTTATCTTTGACATAAAACGAATCGCAATTTTTAAAACAATTTATGCAAGGATAATATTCCACTGACATGTTTTCAACGAAAATTTATAATGCGACACTTTACAACGACAAAAAAAAAACAAACAGTTTTGTATCACTACAAATGTTCGATTGATAAATGTTAGTTTATAAACCATCTCATAACAGCTCTATGCGTTTCTTCTTATTCGAATTTTTCTAAACCATCAAGTATGGATTACTAGACATAAGTCAGTCTAATAATCCATACATGATGCTTTAGAAAAAGTACCACCTGTACGCCTTACTAGATTGATTCATGTCATCAATTCAACTTTATAGTAGAACAAGATAATCCATACAATATATCAACACTGGTCCCCTGGTAAAGCAAAATCCATCTGAGTAATTTTAAAATTCGTGAAATTTTTAATATTATGTTACTTTTTTACTAACTTGTTGATAATAAAAAAAAATATGCTGATGGTTATTCATTCACTGGTACAGGGGCAATACCAGCTATTGAAAGAAATCCAAACTAAAGAAAGCTAGGGATATCTTGAAATCCACAAAAAATGTGCATTTATTTTCGTACAAAAGAGAAATATAGTATTTTTTTAATAAACATAACAATAAATAAACATTGAACGGAACTTAAACTAACAGACCATAAATAATCTTCTCCATGTTTGTTTTTTTTTGTATTTGTAATTCACGTGAAATTTATAAACAAATATAGAAGATAAACTGAATACATATCTGTGAACTATTTTTTTCCTGTACATGTAAATGGTATTGCAAAAACAAACTGTAAAATAAACCATCAAACACTGATTTTGTTCGATTTAAAATTTAAATTTACTAAAAATCATTCGCATCTAATCTGCTGATACGAACGGTATCGTTGGCAATGATAACTATCACTTAGTCCAAGAACGAGCAAAGTTTGAACCTTATTCGTCTGAAAAAAACATGTATTAGTGATAAATATTCATTTCATGTTAAAAATAAACTATGTTAGCTTACTTCTTTTCCATGCAATACTTATTTGAATAATTTTGTTCAAAATGAAACTATTAAATTTATCCATCGCAATCACATGCTGCAAACCGTTGTAGTCGTTAGCACTTTAGAAAATTTAACAATTTAGCAAATGCAACCGATTTAGAGGCTACCTTTCCTTGGACGGAAGAGTAGCTCACAATAAATTAAAAAATATCAAAAACAAAAAGCAAGCAATCCTCATTGTGGAAGAGATCATCAAATGGTTCGCGGAACATAAGGATAATGCACCACAAATCCTACCATGATGTCCATTTTTTCATTATTTTATCCTAGGAATATAAACACGCACACACAAACTCTGATGCATACACTAGCAATCTAAAAACAAAATTCAAATGTCTCGACATCTCGCGATAGGACCGTATAAGGGGACGCGCTCACCGTAACAACTGCACGAAACGATCCCGTTTTCATTTTATTTTGACTGTACAATAGCGACTACAGGGAACTCTTAGTACACACACACAAGAAGAAAAAAAGTCTCATTCCTCGCGGAGCGAAGTCGTGTCCTTTCCTGTGATTGCCATGGGTTGTTGAACAACCCTCCGGAAACGGTAGGATATCAGCCTGGGTTGAATATGATAAACACATACACGCTCACAGGCGAAATAGCATCCTCGAATTGCTGATGCAAGGGTCTGAGAAATTCGAATCCTGAACCTAACCCATGCTGTCCTTCATTTACCTGCACCATTTTTTTTTAATGTATTCCGCGGTTCGTCCTCTTGTTGGATTGGCTGGGAAGGATGTAGAAGCAGTTGTCCTCTGGTTGCCGTGTTGACTAATACGTTCCTCTTCCTCTCTCACCACGTACTCGCCGGCGAGGTAAAGGACACTTGGATACTCCACACACACACACACGCGCGCACTGTTTACTGAAACTGCACCAGCTACTGAAAGGGAAATGCAATTGTTGCTGGAAGGGGGTCCTTTCTGTTTACTTTCTCTAAACTCGTAACCAAGACGAATGTGGGTCCGTTGTAGCTGCTAAACTGCTGCACTGGCTGCAGGAGAATTGTCTTGATTCCCGTGTTTGCTAAACTTCAAACGATGCTGTGCGTGTCCACAAATATGTGTTTACGAAAACAATTTTGATTGGGTTTCATAAAACGTAGCACACTGTTGTTACTGCGAGGTTTCGTCTTATCGAAGCAAAGAACAAAAACAACGGAAAGCACTAATTTGTTTCACTCACTGCAGCTAACATTGTTCGAACGCTATCTTGTGGGTATTAATATTTCGGGAAATCTTCTTACCACACACATACAAACGTACATGCATCGGAAATCTTTCAAAATGCAACGCGATCCAGTCCATGAGTGCGCTCAAAGTCTTCCACCACTTCCACTGAGCGAAATGGGACCGATTCCAATAAAGAGATGATTTCTTAATCTACACCAAGTTGTTGTGTCGATGTTCACCGGAAACCCCCGAAAAACTTCCAGCAACAGCGCGCCCGACACCAAGAAACGACCTCGGGTTTGGCACACGTCAACCTTCAACATCGACTGCGCTGCGATTGATTCGCGTACGGTGGTTGTGACCAATGAAAAGGATATTCCCTCCTGTCGGTTTCCAAATCAAACGCAGCGCGACAACGACACACAGGGGAAAGCGCAAAAAGGACACGGTTCGGATTTATACACCGCACCACCACCAACACAATCACACTGAAGTGGCTTGAAGGGTATATGAAACGGCGCGCACCGAACACACTGTGTAGGTTGTCCCTATCGCGAAGATGTGCCTTGATTTTTTTCTGCGATTACGCGTGCTGTTGCTGCGTTTCGTCCTTTCGGCTCTACACGTGTGTATGCACACGATACGCACACAACGATGACGCTGGTGCGTAGTACATGAGAGCTGTGCACCGTTCTGGTAGACGAAGCGCAGCGATTCGAATGCGGTTTTTACTACTACTTCACCCAACTCGTATTCCTTTTCTTTCAACGAACCCGTTGCCAAGGATAACGAAATGACCAAATTTCACGAACACGCAGGATACGAAGCCGATCAGTGGCTACCACGAGGTAGTAAAAATGTAAACAAATAGATCCGAACACGACCGCGTGTCGTCAGTTGCTGTCAAATTATGTGGCTACGAAAGTAAAATGTGCGTTGCTTAAATATATTTATGCCTTTAAATGAAATGTTTTCTCGACGTTCGCTAACTTGTTTGCAGATTTTCGTACAAGGTAACGAAGTAATCACAACACGCTAAACGACACTTTTTATGGGGTAATGTACAATTTTTACGGTTGTGTGTAGTACCAAATCAAACTACAAGACCAGCTGTCATTTCTTGTTGTTCCGATATTGTTTTAGTACGATTGTTTTAGTACGATTGTTTTTAGTACTACTTGTTCTAAAGTCACACAATAGGGATTCCCTTTAAGCCTTTCTAAATTTTAGTCATTTTGATGAAATTTTTACATTTTTTATGACAGGAAAAATATTGTTGGTTTGTTTATTTCATTTTTTTTTATTTAAATATTACTTTTCATAAAGTCAATGCTGCCGTTAAAGTAAATGGTCGAAATGGAACACTGTTCAGCCGTCAAAATCCTTCAAAGATAAACAAAAACTTTTCCGACACAGGGCCGATTAAAGAGACAGAGGAATTGGCTAAATCCACAAACACCGCAATTAGACGTTCAATCTATCAACTAAAACGTTTAACTATGGATGACGACGAGTTCGAGCGTTTTGAAATTACGGATTATGATCTCGACAATGAGTTCAATCCCAACCGAGGCCGGCGGCGTCCTACAAAGCACCAACAGATCTACGGCATATGGGCAGACGACGACTCAGAGAACGATGGTGAAGAAGGAACCTCTTCCGGTAGCCGGGGACGCCGAGGACATCTGGTCGCTAAGAAACCAACGGATTACTCCACTCCAATTGGTTTTATTGCCGGTGGTATTCAGCAATCGGGCAAAAAACCTGATCCAAGCAAAGAACGTAAAGCGTCGGACGGGGACGATGACGATGAAGACGATGATGAGGATAGTGTACGTCCGCATTTTGGTGCGAAAGCTGCAGTAAAGGATAGCAACACATCCTCGGAATCGGAGGAGGACAAACCACCTGTGCAGGATATGCGCTCAATGGCAGGTTTCCGAACATTCAGCAGTTCTGCATCGGTAGCGACCAAGGGCAAGAACGTAGCCAACTGGGAGCAACATACCCGTGGCATAGGTGCTAAACTGCTCCTGCAGATGGGATATCAACCAGGCAAAGGATTGGGTAAAGATTTGCAAGGTATTTCGGCACCGATTGAGGCACACCTTCGAAAAGGCCGTGGTGCCATCGGTGCTTACGGACCGGAGAAGAAAACGGTTGTGGCAGATGCAAAGCAGAAGCAAAGACAAGATGATGCAAAGTTACAATCGGCTGGTAAGGACGAAGAAATCCGTCAGTGGCGTAAAGAAGGTAAACAAGGAAAATCACGATATTTTTACAAAACGGTGGAGGATGTGATTGAGAAGGGCAAAAAATCGACAACTGCTTCCACGTACGCACCTTTTGATAAGAGCTCATCAAAACTAAGCCAGGTGACGGTAATCGACATGACTGGACCCGAAAAACGTGTTCTTAGCGGCTATCACGCACTCGGCCAAGCGAAGGTGGTCGACGAAGAACTTTACGAGCTGGGACTAGTGGGGAGTAAGCTTTCCGCTAAAGAAACTATCCATTTTGCGCTTCCCGAGCTAATGCATAACCTTAATCTGATGGTGGAGTATTGCGAACAGGACATCATTGCTGTCGATAAGCAAAAGTGTGAAGCTAAAGATCGCGAGGAACAACTGTTGCACGAGAAGCAAAAGCTTATGCGTATAAGCGAGTTAGAGAAGGATTATCTTCACACGCTGGACGGAGCGCTTGAACTGGTACGTGCATTAGTGGAGCCAGACGGTGGAATTATCGAACTGGAAGAGTGTGAAAAGATTTTTGTCCACCTATATGCCGACTATCCGTCCGAATGTAAAGAGTTCGGACTGTCGGACCTTGCGGTGGGTGTTGTAGCTCCGCTTATTGCCGCTCGATTAAAAGAGTGGAAACCTTTCGAAGAACCAACGCGTCATTTGGACATTTTCAAACGCTGGAAATCGATATTGGCCTCTTCCAGCCAACAAGCGGACAGTAACAGCAGCAACAGTCTGCTCGATCCCTACTCCGCCGTTGTCTGGACTGGTGTAGTTCCCAGCATACGAACGGCAGCCAGCGAATGGAATCCGCGCATCCACCAACCGATGATTGCTCTGCTAGATGCGTGGGCTCCACTGCTCCCATCCTGGATACTAGATAATGTGCTCGAGCAAATTGTGCTTGCGAAATTGTCCACCGCCGTGATCGAGTGGGATCCACTGACCGATACGGTTCCCATTCACTGCTGGATTCATCCGTGGACTGAACTGCTAGGTTCAAAGATGGAAGGAAACGTGTATCCGGCTATACGAGAAAAACTTGCCCGAGCACTGAAAGCATGGCATCCGGAAGATCGTTCGGCACGGGCAATGCTTACGCCATGGAAAGGTGTATTTGCCGAGGAGAATCTACAGGTGTTCCTTCTGAAGAACATCATTCCCAAGCTAGAGCTACGACTCAGCGAGGTCATCGTTAATCCGCTACAACAAGATCTGGAAATGTTCAACCAGGTATGGGAGTGGAACGAACTCATCTCTCCGCTGCAAATGGCAAATATGCTCGACAAGTATTTTTTCCCAAAATGGCTGCAGACGCTGGTAATTTGGCTAAATCAATCGCCCAACTTCGATCAGGTATCACGCTGGTACCAAGGCTGGAAGGCTCAATTCACCGACGATATCGTCCGCCATCCAAACGTGAAGGAATGTTTCCGCAAGGCACTCGAACTAATGCAACGCTCGATTGGGCTGGGAAGCACGAACATACCGACCGTGACGATGGAACCGATTCCACCACCACCGAAACCTCCAACACTGGTGGACATGGAGAACGTACAGCCTACGCTCGAATTCAAGGAACTCGTGTCGCAGAAGTGTGCAGAACGGGGCATCATCTTCGCACCGATGCCCGGTCGGCGAGAGATGGGTAAGCAGGTATACCGTGCCGGCAAGTTGTTCTGTTACATCGATCGGTCGGTGTGCATAATCAGTCCGGATGGTGGTATTAGCTGGACACCGATAGGACTAGCGGCCCTATTGGAACGAGCAGTTAATGGATAATTCTGCTGACGGATAATGGATTTTATGTGTTAATGGATAATTATGTGTGGCGGACGGAAATGGTTAGGAAAGAAATAAATACGAATCAGAAACAATATTGCTTATTGACAGTTATTATTTCATAGAGAATAATTGCATGACTTATTACCATGAGAAGAAAAAGCAACTATTCGCCGTCTTATGCATTCGCAAGGTATCTGCCAAATATATTCTAAAAAACTGAGGCAACCAAACAGCAATGGCCTCGTTGCCTACAACATGTCCGATTACATACAACTCTTGAACAACTTGCCGTTGTTTATGGATGAATGTTGCGAAGTTAGGTCAGGCCACGCGAAGGTTTGGCCTTCCAAGTCCTCCGTGCTATCGCTAGCCGAAATAGTTGGGTTTTTGCCCGAGAAGTGTTATTGCATCAAAATAATCATTACACTTACCGCTAGTGTTCTCACGTTGTCGAAACCCATGCCACAAAAGTGGAATAGTTGATACAACAACGTTTCGGACTGACTCGGGATGAGACTCAATCAAAAGCTAAAGGAGGTCAAATAATTTTATTCAAAATTCCCACGTAACACGTTAATATATTTTGTTACGTGTCACGTGTGTTGTTTTGGATTTTATTATTTACGCTTATCGTTGGTTTTCGAGCATCGGGTCGTTCCGAAATGCATTTAGGCCAGCGATGACGATTCCACTCGATAAGTTACAACGGTTCCAACAGTTCCAAAAAATTAACTCAAACCTACTGTTGCTGTCGCAATATTAAGCACAATAAAGGAAGAGCTAATATCGAGTATAAGTTATGATACGTCAATGCAAAAAGTAAAGAAAAAATAAGCTGCAAACTTATATAAACACTATTTACATAAACAAAAAAATAAATTGTCGAAAGTTGAGTTAAGCGAGAGTTACCTACTTCTTGCTGCTGCGCTTACGAAGTAATGATTTAAATATCGCTTTGCGCCAAAACTCGAACGCATCGCGCAGCACTTCATCCACGTAATCCTGATCGTAATCAATCCACACCTTTGTAATGTGCTTCGTCGTTTCAAAATCTAATGCGGCTACCGCTAGCAGCGCTTTCTTATGGTGTGTGACGTGCATCTGCAATTGTATTTGAGCAAAATACTTTGGCGACAAGCTCGATGTGTTCACATAGTTCTTGTGTGTGTTCTCCGTGTACGGACACTTAATCTCCAGCACAAATTCATCGCAGATTCCATCAGGCGATGCTCCCAACCAAGGGTGCTGAACGTCAAGTATCAAACCAGTATCCCGTAGGCCCGGATATTCCTTCTGCAGCTCGGCCAACACATAACCCTCAAGATCGGTACCACGTTTCATGGCTAGCGAGAAATTAGAGGACATGCCCATAATTTTGTTCATCAATGAACCGCTCAGCATTGTACATCGGGCTGCTTCGCGGATACGCGACGCCGTAATCCGTGCAATGCGTAATTCGTGCCACAGATCTGTGTCGGCTTGCTCGATCGTTAGCAGAGGAATGGTGGCACACACCGTATCAGTCATACGTTCTGTGCAGAATTTCAGAAACTCTTGTGCATCAGTCCCTTTGAATTCGCGAATGAGATTTATCATGGACAACTTGCGTGCTTCCTCCAACTGCGTCGAAGAGAAGGGACCAACCAGTTTTTTAATTTTCTTCAGCATGGGCGGAGAAGGCGGATTAATCATGAGCTCCTGAATGTTCAATGGTGTCAGCACAACACGACATTCTCGCTGAAGCATTATTTTCTGGGAAGCGTTGCGCTCATGTGGGAGGTTTTCCTCGTCCTTCTTCAGCGCCTCCTGTTGATTGTGTTGGATCCAGCAGATGACGCTCGTAACAACGCCGCATTGTTCTGAAACAACATGTGAACGTGTTTTAACAGTATTGTAGAATGGAAAAATAAGTTATGTCTTTTAATAGAAACCTTTGCAATTGGTGCATTCTGTGCAATCCACCGTGCGAATGTTTTGCTGATGATTTGTAAACTCCACTACAATGACGTGGTGTTTTTCCAGGAGTTTCTTTGCTTTTGTTCGTTTATTGAGCTCTTCCTTCACATTCACCGTCAATGTTTGTTTAGCATTTAGCTTTTCGTTTCCTGGGCCGTTGTCCAGTTTCAAACTCAATACAGAGATATTTTCGAATAGATGTTTAGAAAAGGAACTGAAATTAAACAAAGGTCTATTAGCATATTTTTAATGACAACACAAATCCACGATTCACGAAACAACACGAACTTTCTTGACCGCAATAACTTGATGGCCTTGCTGTCGGTAAACTTATTTTCCTCGAGAAACAGTTTTACCGTCTCCAAATCTAGCTTCGGTATCTTCAACAAAATCTCCATTTTAACGGCCATATCTACGATATCTCTTTTGTTGAGAGATGTAGGAGCTGCTGCAATACTAAATGTTTGAAGAAAGCTATTGTTAAAATTCCGCCAAAATAGAAGTCAGCGGTTCTAAACCAATTTCACGACAAGATCAATATGTCAAAATGTCTTGCAAAAACACACCAAAAAAGCATTCGAGTAGTTTCAACCAGATGAAGAAACTCAACTCGAGCGGATTGTGTGGTTGAGAAATGCAATAAAATCTTCTATAATAGAAGTCCAGCAATATATCATAAATAATTATGTGTTTAATCAAATGCATTTTGTTGCGTTTTGATCATCATTAATGTTATTTTTTATTTTTATACCAATCAGTCCTGCCAAATGTCATTCTGACAGTCGAAATGACAATTCCACATTTTGACGAAATTTAACGAAAGAACACACACTCGCATTCAAACACACAGAAAATCGCTAATTTCTAAGATGGCGCCGAAGTGAGCTGCAGCAAAAACGGTGCTGGTGCAAAATTCGATCATAGGAAGCTTACAAGCGCTTCCCTACCGAGTGGTAAACAATAATAGTAGCAGTCACCAATGTGCCAGTGCATTCGTTTTCAATGATATAGTTGCAATTTTCACGTGCGCTCTGTGGCTATTTCCATCCATCGCCTGTCGCTTGGCGTTGCGGTCGTCGGGGTGAGTGCAGAAAAGTGGTTGAGAGCAGAGCACACACAGCAGCAGCAGGCAGCCTTGGAGCACCATCATTGGGCACGGAAAGAAAATGGCGTCGACAGCCAAGTGTTGAGTGAAAATTTTTCACTAGTGAAACAAAATTCGATTTTCTGGCCTTTAACGTTCGCTTTTCAACCCGGAAGTGGCCGCATTCGATTCGCAACGGTGTCGCGCATTTTTTCAGCTAAATTTCCATATGGTAGAAACGTTTTTTCCCTACACTGCCGAAGAAAACCCTGCTAAAAAGCGTAATGAGCCAGGTAAAATAATTCTTTTTCGATTGATATGTGTAATATTTAATGAAACTTTTGTCCTTTCTGTGTTTCGAGCTCGTTTGTCCACACGGGACCCTCGGCTGGGTGTGGCGTACGATGGCTGCAAGTTGCTCCAAATGGACTTTCCGAAGCGTGTGCTTCCAGCGATACAGTGCTCGTTCCCGATATCAAAGTGTCCCCAGCACCGGTATCGGTCACTGTTCCACCCTGGACTTTTGCCTATTTGATTGCCCAGAATCCCTCGTCTCCGGCGAGCCCCATTTCAGCGAAATCGAAAGGGGACCCTTTTTCGCAAATCGTGCTCAAACGAATGCACTCCGGGCTGTACAACAGCATCCGCGAATGTACGTTCTACCGTCGGAACCGGTTCCATGGGATTTTCCGGAAATTTTCCCATGTGCGTCATCGTGCCCCGTGCCACGTGGAACTTTCTAGATCACAAGATTTGCATCCCATCGGATGGTGTTTTTAGGGCTTATTTCGTGTGAGATTTGTGAAAAAATATCATTCAGTGCTGTATTAGCGCTCAATGCCGGTTCCTGGACGGCGCAATTTAGTAGAATTTCATATTTTCGTAGATTTCTCAGTTACGTAATCGGTGTTCTTTGTGTGGGACAAAAGAAAAAGATTATGGAAGGAATAAACACGGCCCAAACTGCACCAGCCGTATAGAATCCTACGGAATGGTCCGTCCAAAACGCATTCCGTGTTTTAAGAATACATTCTATGTTTAGTTGCATTCGTTTTGGTGATATTTCGATATTTTTTCGGATATTGCGTCGTAAACTGTGTATGTGATGTTTTTGGAAGCGTAAAGGAATATGAAACATTCAGAAGATTATTTTTTGGCATTTTTGTTGATTTCCCGCGCTTTTTGAGCAGGTTCTTAGTACATGTTCAATCAAAATGTGTCTATAACATAATTTTAGAATTTCTCCCTGTTTATATACACTTACAGGCTGCATATTGAACTTTTTTTTATTTGCATGCAGTTTTACAATGATGCTCACTAAAAAGTTTGATAGAATTAGTTTTATTACTGGTGGTGACGGTGGTAGAAACTATTATGTAGATTTTTACATATACCATTGAAAGGACAATGATTCAAAATGCTGTATTACCCAGCTGATTAATTCACCAGCGATCGCCCATATATGTTAACCTTTGCATTTGAAAAATAAAACAATGTTTGTATGTTTTTGCATTATGTTATGTGTACGTTAATTAAACATGCAGCTATGAAATTAGATACGTGTGAAAACGGGTAATGTTTCGGTTTTGTGTTGGTAATGCAAAACAATATAAAAAGAAAACAAGCACACATGATAAATTTTATGGGTGTGCTATTAAAAATTGAAATAAATTGTTAGGTATAAGTTTTTTTATGTTTTGGTTCCACAAATCAATTAAATTTAAAAAGTTTACAAGTACGTCTAGTTTTTTATATTGCCATTGTTGTTATTCTCCTTCAATTACGAATAGCGCTATGCTGGTGGTTTGTTTTAAATTTGGTTTATCGTTTTTCGCTACGTAAATGTAAGCATCACACCGCGTAGATGAAATGAGTTCGACTATTTTTTTTTCTCGTTTGCAGACAAAAGAGGATAAAAGTGATTCTGAAAATGAATCCAGCAGTGGCAGCAAAAGTGGCTCTTCATCCGATTCAGAAAGTGAATCCGGTTCTGGATCATCCAGTTCAAGTTCGAGTGATAATGAACACGATGCGTCCAATAATGGGTTGAACGATTCCAATCGTAACACGAGCGGTACAACAACATCCTCAGCCACCCACAATTCATCTGCAAGCAGCGATGCACGCAATTCCACCGCAGAAAATGGACTATCTGAAAGTAAATTGAGCATCAATCGACAGTCGGATGAAGAAGAAGACGAGGATGGCGACTCTGACGATCAGCAAGAGATTTTGATCCGGCATAAGGATAGGGAAAGCGCTGGCGCTAACCACCACCATTCGTCACAGATCGTTATTAGAAATACTCATGTACGTGGCTCCTCTCATTCGCGTTCAGAATCTGAAGACAGCGTCGAAAATATAGAGAACGGTCCTGGGAACGATGCGTCAAATAATCATCATCACACCGACTCCGACAATAGTGCTAGCAAACCCAGTCGACAAAGTGGGGAGGACGATGATGACGACGAAGAAGAAGATGAAGACGATGACGAGGAGGATGAAGATGAAGATAACAATCCAATGTCGAAACAACAGCAGCGATTTGGACACACTGCAGTCGTCCCTTCCACAGCTCCTGCGCCCGAGGAGGACGAGGACGACGACGAAGATGAAGACGAAGATGATGATGATAATGAGGAGGAAGAAGTGCACCAGTCGTCTAAAAGCAGCTACGATGTAATATTTACAATTTTGCATGTCAGCAGTGTTTACATTATTTGATTAAATCGTTTGCTTTTCTCTCGTTACGTATAATTGGTATATTACAACACCAGGACGAGGACTATGCAGCGAACAAACTGAGACGAAAAAGTGCCCGCAAGAAGGCGGTGGCCGCTGCAAGGAAGCGGCCCGCAACACAGCCAACATCTAAAGCGAAAAAGAAAAAAAGGTATTTACTAAATATTACTATTCATGTATATATTTATTCGCAAGGCTATTTCGTTCACCTCACACATAAAAAAAAGTTAAAATGGCAAGTTAATTGATACATCTGTAATTTCTGTCCGAGTCGTTCAGAGTTCGACGAATTTCAACTACCAGCTTTCTTCGTCTAGTTGCTAGTCGAAATGGTACACAATCCAGCAGTACTGGTGCTGGTGGAGGTGGTGAATTAATTCTTGTAAATAATGGCTGCTGGTAACAAAAAACAAAGACAGTACGAATCTTAAGGCACTATTTGGATAATATCTCTCCATGGAATATGAATAGCTATTAAAAAAGCTTTTTCGATTAGTACGAATCGCATAACAGTGGATTAAATATATTATTAGTTTGAATTACTACTGGATCAGGAACCGTTCTGTTCTGGTCTAGTACAGTCCGGTATTTCTTTTTACTAATTTAAGTATTTACTAATAAATACTAATTTATTCCAATTTATTTATGAATTTATCTTGCCCAGCTAAACATTACTACATTTTCTGTAAAAATTTCACAGAATAAAGAGTACATCAAAATAAATTTGTAATGTATAAAGTTGTAACGAATAATTTTTTCTTTTCACATTTTGTGACCATCGCGATTGTTTAATCATATGAAGCAATACATTGGGTGTGTATCAGTATTATTAACTAAATAAGCTTCAAATAAGTAAATAAAATTTAAACTAATGTTAGATTAGTTTAGCCAATCATTGTTATTATAATACACTTCGTCGTGTGCGTGTGTTATGTTTTATGCGAATCTACCACAAGATAAATGCGCAGAAGCACATAATTTACGTATGTGTGTATGCAAATTTATATCTAATTTTAGCTTCCGCACACATGCACTGATTCGAAGCTTAGCCAACCAACCGGCCGGGGCGGTGATGGTTCTTTTATTATAATCTATTACTTTCGTGTCCGAAGCAGTGACTGATCGTGTTTTAATTTTACGTTTTCATCATGTACCTCCTTTCTTTAGTTCAAACGATCGATGGAAATCAGAAACATCCGAGAGCGATGCAAGTGAAGCCGATTCGGACGATTCGCGACGCTACCGAAGGAAACCGGCTCCTGTGGCAACGAAAAAACGTTCCGCGCCCTCCTCTAATGCTACGAAGGTGAAACAGAAACAGAAACAAAGAAAATCTGCATACAGCTCCGATGATGGAAGCAACAGCGACGACGATCGGAAGCGTTCAGCAACGAGACGGAAAAATAACGCCGTTAGTTATAAAGAGGAAAGCGGCGACGAACCAACCGACAGTGACGATTTGCTCGAGATCGACCAGGAAGCGGAAGAAGCTGCGGCAGCTCTTGCCGCGGAAGAGGAGAAGGCGGAAACCATCGAACGCATCATTGGTCGGCGAAAGGGGCGGCGCGGTGCGACCGGCGCCGTAACTACCGTCTACGCCATCGAGGAGAACGGCGACCCGAACGAGCTCGGTGGCGAGGGGGTAGGCCGCGAGCGGGAAGAACAGTTCCTAATTAAGTGGACCGGCTGGTCGTATCTGCACTGCACCTGGGAATCTGAAGAAACGCTACGCGAGCAGAAGGTTAAGGGCATGAAGAAGCTGGAAAACTACATTAAGCGCGAGCAGCAGCTGGAACACTGGCGCAAGTATCAGGCCGGTCCGGAAGATATAGATTACTACGAGTGCCAGCAGGAGCTGCAGCAGGATCTGCTCAAAAGTTATTACAACGTGGAGCGTATCATTGCACAGGCAAACAAGTCGGAGGATGGTGGTTCAGGGCTTGATTATCTGTGCAAGTGGGAATCGCTACCGTATTCTGATTCAACCTGGGAGGACGCCAGTCTAATTCGGCGCAAATGGGAGCGCAAAATAGTAGAGTTTCACGAGCGCGAAGAATCACGCCACACGCCATCGAAACACTGCAAGGCGATACGATACCGGCCTAACTTTAAACATCTCAAGACGCAACCGGAGTACCTGGGCGAGGAGCGAGGGCTGAAGCTACGCGATTATCAGATGGATGGACTGAACTGGCTGATATTGACGTGGTGCAAAGAAAATTCAGTCATTTTGGCGGACGAAATGGGGCTCGGCAAGACAATTCAAACGATATGCTTTCTGTACTATCTGTTCAAGTCGCAGCAGCTGTATGGCCCGTTTTTGTGCGTGGTACCTCTCAGTACAATGCCGGCTTGGCAACGTGAATTTGCCATTTGGGCACCGGAGATGAACATGGTGACGTATCTGGGTGATGTGCAGTCGCGTGAAATAATTCGACAGTACGAGTGGTGCTTCGATAGCACAAAGCGGCTCAAGTTCAACGCGATCCTAACGACGTACGAGATCCTGCTAAAGGATAAGACGTTTCTCGGATCGATCGGTTGGGCGTCGTTGCTGGTGGATGAGGCACACCGATTGAAAAACGATGATTCATTACTGTACAAGGCACTGAAGGAGTTTGACACTAATCATCGACTATTGATTACGGGCACACCGCTGCAGAATTCGCTGAAGGAGCTGTGGGCGCTGCTCCATTTCATCATGCCGGAAAGGTTCGAGTCCTGGGATGAGTTCGAGCGAAACTACGGCAACACGACGAACGACAAGAGCTACACGAAGCTACACAAAGAACTGGAACCGTACATCCTACGACGAGTGAAAAAAGACGTGGAAAAAAGTTTGCCCGCAAAGGTGGAACAGATACTGCGTGTGGAAATGACGTCGATCCAACGACAGTATTACAAGTGGATACTGTCCAAAAACTTTGAGGCACTGCGAAAAGGGATGAAAGGATCGGTCGGCACGTTCTTGAACATTGTGATTGAGCTGAAGAAGTGTTGCAACCATGCAGCCCTGACGCGCCCGATCGAGTATGAAACGCAGCGTGACAATCAGCAGGATGTGGTGCAGCAGTTGCTCAAGGGCTCAGGGAAATTGGTGCTGCTGGATAAGTTACTGTGTCGCTTAAAGGAGACGGGACACCGGGTGTTGATCTTCTCGCAGATGGTACGCATGTTGGACATACTGGCAGAGTACCTGCAAAAGCGTCATTTCTCCTTCCAGCGGTTAGACGGTAGTATCAAGGGTGAGCTACGGAAACAGGCGCTCGATCACTTCAACGCGGAGGGATCCACGGATTTCTGCTTTCTACTGTCGACTCGTGCCGGTGGTTTGGGTATTAATCTCGCGACGGCGGATACAGTTATCATATTCGATTCAGACTGGAATCCCCAGAATGATCTGCAGGCGCAAGCCCGTGCACATCGAATCGGACAGAAAAATCAGGTGAACATCTATCGCCTAGTGACGGCCCACTCAGTGGAAGAGAATATAGTGGAGCGGGCGAAGCAGAAGATGGTGCTGGATCATTTGGTGATACAACGAATGGATACAACCGGTCGAACGGTGTTGGACAAGAACGGGGGCAGCAATACTTCGAACCCGTTCAACAAGGACGAACTGTCGGCGATCTTGAAGTTTGGGGCCGAGGAGCTCTTCAAGGAGGAGGAAACGGGGGACGAGGAGCTGGTGTGTGATATCGATGAGATTTTGCGGCGGGCGGGAACGCGAGACGAAGCGCCGGGCATGCCGGGCGACGAACTATTGTCGGCTTTCAACGTTACAACGTTCGATTTTGACGAGGATAAAGTCGGTACGGAACCAACGAAACCAATCAAACAGCGCGGGGGAGCGGGTGCCGGTGCAGACCAACAAGATCAGGACACCAAAGACTGGGACGAAATCATTCCGAAATCGTTCCGCGAGCTGGTCGAGGCGGAGGAGCGTGATCGGGAAATCAAGGACCTGTATCTTCCGCCGCGCCGGCTAACCATGAAGCAGGGTGGTGGCAATGGCAACGAGGGCAGCAAATCGAAGGGTGGTAAGAAACGAAAAGGTGCCGCCGATGATGACAGTGACGAGATGTTGGACACGGACGAGAGTGGCGGTGAGGATGGCAAAACCAAACGCGCGCGGGGACGACCGTCTAACAAGGAGAAGATCAACGGTTTTACGGACGCCGAGCTGAGACGGCTGATAAAGAGTTACAAAAAGTTCCCCGCCCCGTTGAAGCGACTCGAAGCGATTGCGTGTGATGCGGAGCTCCAGGAAAAACCGTTGTCGGATTTGAGACGTGTCGCACAGTTACTGCAAGACCGTTGCCATCAGACGATGCGTGAAGTTGCAAAAGAAATGTCCGAAACGCACCCGTCGGCAGCGGCTGCGGCATCGGGTGCGGATGCTAAAAAAAAGGGAGCCCGTGCAGCATACTCAATCAAAATCGGTGGTGCGTCGTTCAACGTGAAGACGATGATGCAGTGCGTGGAAGAACTGCAGCCGCTCGATGAGGTTATACCGAGCGACACGGCAGAACGAGCCCGCTGGACGCTCAACATAAAAACGCGACCGGCCAACTTTGATGTTGATTGGAGCGCTGATGACGATTCACGTTTACTGCGTGGCATCTACCAGTTCGGTATTGGTTCGTGGGAAGCGATAAAGATGGATCCGTCGCTCGGGTTGGCCGAGAAAATCCTGTCGAATGATGCCAACCGCAAACCGCAGGGCAAACATCTGCAGTCACGGGCGGAGTATCTGCTTAAAGTGCTCCGGAAAACGCTAGAGCTGAAGCGAGGACCCTCAAAACCACGCAAGCAGCGTAAGGCGCGTGAGACAAAGGTGTCGGTGACTCCGGCTGGAGTAAGCCCTTGTCGGGATGCCGGAGGGGATTCGTTTAGTTGCTCCATTTCGGCGACGATAGCAGCGGTAGCGGCTGGTGTGGATATGGCTGTGAGTGGAGCGGGAGACGGTAATGGTTCCGGTGCCGTGCCGATAACAGGTGGAACAGGGACTGCTGTTACTGCATCAGGCATTACCGTCAGCAGCAATATCATCACCGGTTCGACTGAAGAGAAAAAGACTGCTGGTAGTAAAGTTAAAAAACTGTCGGAATCGGACCATCATCACCATCACCATCATCATCACCATCATCACAATCATCATGATGACCATTCGAACGGTTCCCGGGCGGATGAGCATAATGCGACGAATCACCACAGTAAGGAAGCACCGGCTGCAGGTGATAAGAAGGAAAAGAAGAAATCGAAGAAAGATAAGCAAAAGGATGCCAAACAGAAGGACAAGAAGAACAAAAACACTGGCCCGATGCACTTTACCGCCAACAACGAACCATGTGCGCTCAACATTCTTGGCGATCTCGATCCGACCGTGTTCAACGAATGTAAGGAAAAGATGCGTCCAGTAAAAAAAGCGCTCAAGACACTCGACAATCCAGACGAGACGCTATCGCAGGAGGAACAACTACGCCAGACCCGTGCCTGTCTACTCAGCATCGGCGATCAGATCAATCTGTGTCTGGCCGAGTACCGTGATCCGGAGAAAGCGAAAGAGTGGCGCAGCAATCTGTGGTACTTCGTGTCGAAGTTTACTGAGTTCGATGCTCGCAAGCTGTTTAAGCTGTACAAGCACGCACTCAAGCGGTCCGAGGGTAGTACGGTGCAGGGTGCTGGTGGAGATACCAGCACCATAAACACGTCAACTGCTTCACCCATGAAGGAAGGTAGTGGGAAGATGAACAAGAAGCATGGCAGCAAGAAGGACAACAACGGACACAGTGAATCATATCTACCGCCGCCTACCGGGGACTGTGCGGAAGAAAACGAGGATAGATCTTCGCGACACGATAGGAAGGAAAAGAAACGCCATCATCATCATCATTCCCGTGGCGTCGGAGGACCGATTATGAGTGATTCGGCGCTGCAGCAGCGGGAGCGGTATCAGCAGCAGCACCCAAATAGTGGCGATAATAGTCACCACGGGACGATGGTGGATTCGAACAAGGAGGAAGGTGGTGGTTCGGGAGCGATGCATTCCAAAAGGCGGCTCGAGGAGGGCGAGTACGACGAGAACAGTAAAGAGTACAAAAGACTGCACGGCGATAGTCGGTAAGTAATAGTGCACTGGTCAGACGAATATATATATATATATATTCTTTGGCTTTTTTTTTAATTGCATTTGAGCGTATGATATGCACGCTCTGGTAAAGGCTAATTTTTTACATTACCATCAGTAAATTATTGCATTAAGGGAATGAACAGTTGGTAGATGTAGGTTGATATATCATATACCGTTGTTGTATTAAGAAGTAAAAAGAATTAGCAAGAGCATTACCAAAACAGGAACCTAAATTATGTCTTCAATCCTGTGCACAATGAAGGGTTTGTTTTTGCAAGAAGCAGCATTGATATTGCCATTTTAATGTCTGATCATTGTATCCTCGCCTGTTATCTAGTGAAGTATTATGTAGTTAATGGCTTCTGATAAAATATTATTGCCACTATGAGTAATTGTCAAAGCACAGTAATGATTTATTTATTGTAGCATTTCATAGAGGATTACAAAACTACGTTCGTAACAATAGAAGTTAATCGTATTTACCGCTTTTTTTACAGCAACCATAGAGATCGTGATAAGAAGTGGGACGAGTATGGTGCTACTGATCGAGATCGAATCGGGAGAAACGTATCGTCGAGAAGTGGGGCACTGACGACACCGCAAGGTGTGCGCGTCTTCCCGGACGACATTCGGAGTCCTGCAGCAGCAGGGTATCCGGTCGATGGCGGAGGTTGGCGCGATAGGTAAGCAAACGTTAACGTGCTTTTTGATGCAAAAAGAACTACAAATTCACAAAATGCTATCCTTTATAGGTTCGGATCGGATCATAAACGTGATCGGTACGATGGTTATAGCAGTCGCCATACACCGTCCGGCTACCATCGTGACAGGGACCGTGATCGTGACCGAGACCGGGATCGGGAACGTGATCGAGATCAACGTGAACGGGACCGTGACCGTGACCGTGACCGGGGAGACCGTGCGTATAAGGAGAAACGAAGGTAATGCTCGAATCGTACTTATCATTATTTTTAGGTCCAGAGTTCTATGGAAGTTTTGTCTTCATTGTTGGAACGTCTTCTTAATTAAATCTAGTGTGCTGTGTGCACCAAAAATTGAAAGAAAGCTGACAGTGAAAAAAAAAAACTATTTTGACGATTTCTCCTAATACAATCTCATTTATGCTCCCACGCTCAGGTATCCCCAATCTGGTCCGGGTGGTTACCCTAGTGGCCACGGCTATGGTATGTCTCCTTCGGCTGGTTACGGCTATCCTCCCAGCGACAATTCGTATCGGTACCCGCTCGGCAGTGGAGCATATCAACCGTCGTCACGCCAATCTGGCGGTGGAACCGCAGGCGTTGGTGTTCCGCCTGTTGTCGTGGGGTTACCAAGCGGTGGCCCCGGTGTCGTTCTTCCCGGTGCACCATCGGGCGAGTACCTCGACTATCGACGGACGGAGTACGAGCGAAGGCCACCGCCTGCGGCAAATAATTAACTTAAGCGCTACTCCCCCTCCAACTCAACTCATTTACATCGTGTGATGAACCCCGTCGCGTGGTGATAATGGCTCCTTTGTAAATACGACGATTGCGTCAAGTGTATATTTGTATGAAAAAGTGGAAGAAAAAAAAGCGAAGCAAAAGAGATGTTACTAAGATTTGATTTAAGTAAGACTCCGCCGGCTAGTTTTAGTGTAGTTGAATTGCATTAGTTTTATTCGATGTGTCTGCCTTGTCGAAGGATATAGCCGACACGAAAAGTAGCGGTGTTAATGTGCGTGCGTGTATGTTTCCTGTGTGAAAGGTATTGTGTAAGAAAGTGGGTAGAATTTATGTGTGAATCCGTTTTCATTTATAAGAGTTCCAAATCACAGCCTCCCTCTTTCCCGCCCAAATCTCACGCGCGTTTCCAATTTGGAACAATCAGCACGCTACAAACTCAAAGCGATATACACCATCATCCTACAACTCCCAATGCAATCGTCACTACCGCAGGTAAGGTTTATTTATTTTACGTGAAGCCCATAAAATAAGCAATAGCATCTATTCTAGTACCTCTTTTTTATACGCCTAGAGTATAATATAACAGCCAACAGTAAAAAGGGAAGTGACTGCGGAAAAATGATACATATTCGTTTCATAGTGCAAATGTAACAAATGTCTGGGCAGTTTCTTGTAGTTTCGTGTTTTTATTTTAATTTTCTCACTTTCTTGATACACGTAAAACTCATTCTACCTTATTACGAAGAGGAAGATGACACAGTTCGTATTGGATAAGCGTAAACTGTAATTGGACTGGGTTTGGACGTATTGCCGGTGGAATAAGCTTTCTTTCGGCGCTTCTTTTACCTACAAGATGTTTTTTTTTTAATACCATGGCTTAAAGTTTCGTGTATGAATGTATTTGGCCACCAACCAACGCTTGTTTAGTTTTAATCAATCATGCAAACAAAGATCAACCATAAAGGAGACAGATATCGGCTTCTGTACGACACCGAAATGATTGTGATTTTATGCTCTAAGTTTTATAGTTCGTACAAAGACATCAGGAACGGAAACATTGTGTTGCACCTGGACGAACATGCTGTTTTCTTCCAAATCCTTTGCGAAAAAGAAAGAGATATATATATAAATATATATCTATATAAAATCAACAGACAAAACAGAACAAGCCCGCTAGGGAAACATACAGCAAGTTATACGTATTTAGGAGCAGTGTTAGTGTATTCACAACCTAGCATATGAGCCATTTCAGGGGGCATTCAGGAACAGGATAGCAATAGTACCACTCTAGAATATGTACAGTTTAAAAGCTATATATATATATATATATATATATAAATATACACATAAATATACATAACACTAAAGTGCGCCTGAGGATTGAGTGAATGGCAGAAGCGGTGAGCAAAGGCTGGGTAGCAAAAATGCCTACACGACAAAAGGATCCAACAATTACCGTTGGCGAACATGGAACAAAACCCGTGGCTACACACTGGCCATGAAATAAACAAAAGAAAATTATTCTTCAGCAACTTGAATACAACGTGTCTTAGTGTTATTTTTCTATATCAATTAAATGTGGTTATATGGTTGTATTGAGTTCTACTTATTCATCATACATACAATATATTTCCACTGATAATAGAGACCTTGAGAAACGTTATTTTAAAATTATATCATTCATACTATTTTAATCTACCTTCTAGCCATTCGAAGAACATCTCCATCCCCTCATTATCTACCTTTAAGCCATCCACTCCAACTGCTTGGCGATGGAAAGCAATTCAGAGGGAAGAATCTATCTGTAACATTACTTCCTTCGGAGGCGCTCCTTTTGTGCTAGCTGCTCTGCCTTGTCGAGAAAAGCACAAAGAGCTAGTAACCAAATAAGTAAGATTAGATGTTTTCGTATTTTTAAAACGGTATTTAGCACTGTTAACTATCTCTAATAATTTAAAAGTTTCAACTGAACTGAAGCTATTAGTAAATCGACGCACTGACGCACCTAGGTCTTGGGTTTATAAGTAAAAGGGCATAAAAGTCATGACTGGACACGGCTGCCAGCTCGATTACATTTATTCAGCTTTGTTGTCCCCACTTATTAAACACTTCGGTGACAATGCTGTTTACACCAAAGTACGTGCCCGCTTACGTTAATTCGTCTGCATAAAAGTGCGTTATACGTTAAGGCTTGTTCACTAACACGCTAAAAACAATCATCCAACGAAGAACATTTGGGTTGGCCTAGATTCCTCTTTTCGATTATCTATGTGCAATTATCTTATCTACTGTGCAATGAGGAATTGTAGGACTCCCGTAAACTATTGCCGTTGTTCGCCTCAGGGGCGCTAGGTTGATTGTAAAGATTCAAACGCTTGATGATTTTGCATTTCGTGACCGCCACACAGCTTTTACATCACTTCAAGCACCCATGCATAGCATTTCAACATTTTGATAATTGATTTATTTCTTTGTGATATAATAAAGCGCCCGGAATATAGGCTTTCCGCATTCCCGATGCACGTGAAACAACAACAATAATGCTATCTGCGGATGCTAGGTAAACAAAAGTGTACTGGTCTAATGGATACTGCGCTGTTAGCGGAAGCTAGCAGAACTAAAAAAAGGGAAATAGACACGGTGGTTTACATTCATTTGCGTTAATTTAATAGTCTTAATCAACAGTACCGTCTTTCGTTTTGATTGCAGTAATAAAATGAATAGCTTACCTACATACAGCCAAAATTCAGAATATTTACTGTCATTCGAAGGTTCACCTTTATTGAGTCTCTGTCATAAAAATGGTCATTTTCTGATCATATTATTCTGTTGAACTATTTGATTCGATGCTCTATCGCTAGGAAAAATGGAGTAGATCTATAATTTAGTTTTTTAAATAATATTTGACAAACTGCTGCTCGAAATAAGCTCTAAACTGTCAATGTGTACTACCGAATTTGCGAATTATTACGTTTTTTCTCGAACGGAGTTTGACATTTATGGACATGACGACTGGAAACCTAAAAAGAGGAAGAAGAAGGTGTTTTGTGCGCGAATTTTTACTCACGGGAGGCTTTGTTTTGTTTTGCTGTGAAATAAGATTCCCGATGCATATTTAACAAGGTTTGCAACAACCGATGCATGTTTTTACCATTTCCGGAGTTCTATGATGCACGTTAATGAAGTGTCCTCTCGAAAGCGGTCGTGTGCAGCCGCCCACAACGCGAAGGAAACGAAGAAAAAGTGATTTCTGTGCGTGCGTCGAAAAAGATGTAGAAGTTAAGACGTGCAGTTTGTGCTTATCAGCCAGTTTCGGGTGTGATTATTGTGTAATAGTCAGTAGAAATTTGTGCCAATAGAATTTGTCGAAAATTTGACGTTTCTTAGTGTGTGTACCGCAGAAAAGAAAAGTTCTAGTGCATTGTTATAATTGTGTAAATTGGTTTGATTAAAAAGCAATCCTTCGACAGGACAAGCTCTTCCACGAGTAGGTTAAGATGTCATGTGAATGCATTTTGCAATTCGCTGACGAAGGAGCATGAAAACCTAAGAGCAAACGTGTCTATCGGAGAGGTGAGTGTAATGCTATATTTGTTGGTGGTAATCACCGATTTTGGTGGTATATATTGATGGTAAACATTTTGTCACACAAATCGGTTCGTCCCTGAAACTAGAGCGGACGTAAGGGTGAGTTATGTATAGAAATAATGTCAACCCAATTCACGCTGTTACTACGGCCTTAAGTAGTTATTAATGATATATCAATTGAATGTACATTTGCGTGACTTTAAATGGAACAATCTTCTGACTCAAAGGGAAACTGTCGGTGGATGCACATCTTGGATGAACTCGAATGCACATAACACGATGGTGCATCCTTTTTTTTGAATAAAAAGCCAGAAAAGCAAGTTTATTTCAAAAGAAAAAAAAATGTATATATATATATATAATATATATATATATATATATGACCCCTGAAATCTAACCTGTTGAATCCGATGATTGTTTTAAAGTGAAAAGTGACCAGTGATTTCGAAGGGAACTACATCATCTCAGGTTTCTGTAGGTGCAACATTTATTACACGCTGTCCATTTTTTCAATTGTTTGTTTGATTTTTATGATTTAATGCGTTTTTACCATAACCAGTATTATTAAATTAATAAATTATATGTTTCTATTCTACCTGGTTGAAAAACCAACTTCTGAACAGAACTGTTGAAGAACTGTGAAGAACAAAAATGTCATCTACTGGCCTACATGTTTTCTACTGAGTGTAGGTCTTTCTGGCTATTCCGGAAGTGTAATGTTAAAGTCTGTGAAACAATTGCTAGTTCACTTCCCAGTATTCGTTGTCGGTGTCCGGTACCACCTGGATCGTCTTTTCCTAGCGAGATGTCTACCTTTGCTGTGGTGGTAAAATTAGTCAAATTATCATAGTAAAATTATATCAGTCCCTTAATTATGTATCCCTATTAAAAACTGTAAATAGGCCTTTTTCTGAATGATACTAATTTTAAATCATTTTAAAATTGCTGTTGAAAGCTTTATTTTACCTTTACATAACATTTTTTAAAGGTTCGCGACGGTACATATTAAATTTCGCATCAAATTTGAAGTTTCCAACGTCTAACATGGTTAATTTATTTTCCACCAAGCGGCAATAGTCCGCGTTGCGGTACCAATCATGGATGAGTTTGTAGCGGCTTAATAAAAAAAAACAATGATTCTGACAAAATAACATCATACAAATTTGTAAACTACAATTTTTATCGTAAACAAAAAAAAACATGATAAAAATACAATAAAAATAATTCTAAAGGCGATTAAACTCGGCTCTTATTACGAAATTAAACGAAACATTTTTTAAGAAGCTAATATATCAAATATCATTAAAAAAGTTTGTGAAAGCTAAAATGAAGCGGAGAGAGAGAGAGAGAAAGAGAGAGAGAGAGAGAGAGAGAGAGAGAGAGAGAAAGAGAGAATACAATATTTTTCTACTTTTTGTTTTGGCCTGTAATTTCATTCTGTCCCTTGAATCTGTTTCGTGTAAGATTGAAGTTCCTACCAAACAGTAATTTTAATAACATACACATTTCCTGGTGCATTTATTACCATGAAATAGAAACTTCTATGAAATGAAATTTCATCAAGATAACTTTTGCCCCTTGTTGATATGGATCGAAGGGTTCGACACTTATACACTTATACGTTTCATTCTTTAGTTACGTTAAATTATTTTTCCTTGTTTATACACATTAGTTGTATTTGTTATCCCGTGAGGTGAGCAAGTTAAAATTTGATGTCAGTTGTTTTATACTTCGGGTTAAAAGTTTACCCCAATTACAAGGGTTACTAGGTATTGTAAATATTTTGTTTTTTTTCCTAAAGAATCGACTTGCATTTTAACGCCGGATAAGCCGATTGCCACATGTTCGGAAGTATATTGAAATTAGCTAGGCTTTTCGAACATACATGCAATTTTCATGATACTATGGTCGATGTGACTGTCGTAACTGTCCAAAATTATAAACTATTTATTAATTATGTTAGAAAAATAGTTCATAAAATGTTTGAAAATGAAGAAAGTATCTTCAGAGAATCGTTCATTTTGTAAAAAAGAACATATTCGGAATTTTATCTATTTTTAGAGCCTTATATAAACTTAATTCCTAAAAACAACTTTTAGTTAAATGCAACTGTCAAATGCTCATTTGACAGAGGTGCAGGTTACAACGATTGTCAGTTTAGATAAGAAATCTCTCATTTTACTTAACGTAATTTACTTTTGTCATTAACTTATTAACTAAAGAGGCAGCCCGGTGGTGTAGTTGGAGCGGCATGAACTCTCAATGGTTGTAAAAGTAATATAATAGAATTAATCATTTTTTTGATGATATGATATGATGATATTATTATTGTTTAGCTTATGTGTCTAGGAAAGAGTTGCGTTAGTGTATGGATTCGACAGTTGATCAATTACGATTAATCAACAACAACATTGAAAGTTGCATCCGGTTAATTGCGTCTTAACATGTTTCAAATATCAATATAATCAATTAAGATTGCTTTATCTGTAATATTCTTGCACCGGAAGCTTGCACGGTGGATTAAAAAAATTGGTTCAATATTGAATATTGGTTCAAGAATTTCTTATGACAAAAATATTATTAAACTATTATAAATTCCCATTATGAGAGAATGTCAGCCTGTTCAGGTTGACGGATTTTGCTATCCAAGGGAGGCTTTGTTTATGTTTCTCATTTGCGCTCAGTACAGCTAATTAATAACGGAAAAGAAAGGAACAAATATTGTTGCTTTTTCGCTATACCCTTTGCGAAGACAGGTAATAATTATGATTTTGAGTCTGATACTAACGTTAAAACATACTATATGTTAAAACATAGAAAAAATACTGAATAACTTGCGTGAGTATTTCTACTCGTCCGATATCCTTTGAATATTTAATCTCGATATTTTAATCGCGAAGAAACATACTTTTAAATTTTATTCATAGCTGATCATGTGTCCGCAATCTGACCAGTAAATATCGAATTTCTAGCCTGTAGTGCGTGGGCAAAAGTCTCTCTCGTCGTGTTTTCTTTTTTATCTATTTTTCTCGTCGGCCAATTGTATGCAATTCTCATTTGTTGCATCCTGTTCTCACGAGAAATTTCTCTCATTCATTGTCGCTTTTCATTTTTTTTACAATGGCGGCTGGGTGGTTCATGAGGTTTCAAAAATGACAGGTCTGACATTTGTTTATTGTTGTACTTGCTTGTCTTCTTCTTCTTTGCTACGACAAAACAAGACAAAGTTTGAAGGGAGAGGGACGTCGCGCTGCTGCGTAAGATTTTAAAAGTTGGGTCTTTGTTTAGTACACGCGGATCAACAACCTAAGGATCGAATCCTGCTTCGGCTGAACGCGAAATCAACGAGAACGGCCGATAGTGCGCATAAGAGCATGCACAGCAGTGATTAGAGCAACGAGTGGAGCCTGTGTGTGTACAGAAAAACACCCGTCATACTAAAGTTGAATGCGATCTCGTCCAACCAATGTGCCCAGGTTTGCGTTCTTCTAACATCTGCGCAAACGAGGTTATCACACAATCGCAACCTTGTACGCTCTTCAATCCGTATTAACGGAGCGACGACAAAGCAGCAATCGTGTGCTTCTGTATTGTGATTCACTACCACTACAAAACATAGAACAAAGCAATTCTTGTTCCGAGGGATGAAAAAATATTGTGATTTTTCCCTATGAACGAGTCGTGTGTGTAAGCAGGCGCAGCAGCTGTTGGTGTTAGCCAAAGCAACCCTCCCCGACAACGGCGACGATCACGAAACTCTCCCAACGACAATCATTATTTCTCGTGGTCCAGATTTTCCTTTTTACGCTATACAGTCCAGCGTTTCGTCAGCAAGAGCCCCAGCGCTTTTTTGTGTAAGATCCAGATTCCAAAGTTCTCATCAACCGATTCCGTGTCTCCTGTTTCCTGTTTGCGTGTCCCGTGTGTATGAAACAAACACCATCATCGAGCACACCATCGCGTTTTATTTCGTCAAAAAGTGCGTGCGTTGGTGGCTCGACGTAATTACGTGAAAGCGAACGACCCCATCAAGCGCGAGCAAGGAAGAAGAAGGCGAAAATTAACAGGCCACCATCTTTGACGAGCCAGTATAGCTGTGTGTGCGTGCATACATACGTCGACGAGAGTGCCTGTGTTCGTGGCGGTGTATAGCAGGAAGCAAAATTGTACGCGTCGTGCACGCACACTAGAACGCAACTGGATTCAAAATACGCATACATCGCCATCATCGTCCCCTGGGTAAAAGAAACCAGAAACCATCTGCGTCAGTAGTAGTGTGTTCGAGGTGCGCGTATTGCGTGCGTGCATGTGTGGTTGTGTGTGCGGTCGTAACTATTGCGTTGCATTTTTCACTGAAGCCATTGGATTTTCCACCAGTTTCGACTGCTTGCCTCTCTAGTCTCGCATCGTGAAGAAGAATCAGCTCGATAGTGAGTGTTTGTTTCACGTATCATTTTCTGTGCCGTACATGCTGCGACGCGTTTCATCGTGCATACGTCGTATCATTGCCGTTGCGAGTTAATTTCCTTCGCCATTGAGTAGTAACAACGCACAAGGCTACGCAACATCCAAGTCGTCCAGTGTGTGTTGTGTGTGTGTGTGTGTGCGTGCTCTTACGTACGTATCGCGCAGTTCCCCGGCCAGGCTTTGAATGTGCGGCACAGTACCTCGTCCGTTCACGAAAAAGGTGTTAACGAACGCAGCAACAACGCGCCAACAAAAGCGGAAGAAGCAATCGAAGGACAACGAAGCAAACTCATCCTAGTAGCCGTTACGGACCAGTGACATTCATCCCCCGTACCTGTTTCCCTTTCCGTATTCGATCATGAGGATAGAGGTAAATTCGGCCGCAGACTTCCTGATGAACCTGCTACGGGTGCGCAAGGCGAATCAGTTGTCGGAGAGCCAGCTGCAGCATTTCAAGGGTTCGCTGGAGCAGATCCTGACACGTCACTTCCAGTGCCACTGGTACCCGGATGTGCCTACGAAGGGGTCCGGCTTCCGCTGCCTGCGCATCAACGGGAAGATGGATCCGATTATCGAGAAAGCAGGCCACGCGGTTGGGCTCAACACGGTCGTGCTGCGGAAGTTACTACCCCTGGAGCTGACGATCTGGATCGATCCGGATGAGGTGTCGTACCGGATCGGGGAGAACGGTACGATCTGCGTGCTGTACGATACGGCACAGAGCCGTGCGAGCCCATCATCTGATCTGGACTCGACCGGCAGCAGCGCGTGCGATGAGTTCATCATGGATCGGGTCGGCCGATTGGATCTGTCCGTGTCATCAGTGGACAGTGGCAATGGTAGCGCTGGTGCCATGATGGACTTCTTGGAGCACAACAACGGCGGTGGCAAGTCTACGGGGGGCCAACAGCACCATAACAACAAGTACAATCACAACCAATCGAACAACAACCACCATCATCATTATGCGAAGCAGCGTCACAGCAACAGCATGAGCTCGTCGTCGAGCGGACAGACTAGTCCTCCGCTAAGCCCACCGTACGGGGCTGCCGGCTTTCTGAACCACCAGCAGCAGCAAAATCTCGCCAGATACCAGCAGCAGCAGCAGCAGCAGCAACATCATGCCCAGCAGCAGCACAGCAACTTCTACCCATCGGCCGCTGCAAACGTACCCCAGCAGTACTTCCCGTGGGAGAACCAATTTGTCAACAACAAAGTGCGCACCCAATGTTAAGCTCGCAAACGTGGTGAGAAGCCGGAGGAGAGATATCATGTTCATCGACATTTTTCCCTCACTATCAGCATGTACTGGGTGAAAACGTTCAGCGAATCCCCAACCTTCAGCTGTTAAAGAAACAGGATGTGAATCCTGTGCTGTTTTTCTTCCCAAATTGGGAAAATGGAGCCTAATCGTTTTTGTATGTTTGTGCGTGTTTTTCTGCTGCTGGGAGAGTAGAGGAAGGAAATACAACTGTGATCCTGCTTTTTCTTCAGTGCGTCACGTATTGGGCGTGATAGTGGCTATGTGCGTCGTGTTGTGCTAATGAGAGCAAAAGCAGCAAAACGAAGCCTGTAGGTGGCAAACGGAATACCTTTTTCCTGTGTGTTCAAAGCAACAAAGCTAAACAAGTGCGAGCGCGTGTGCCTGTGTTGTATATGAATGTGTGTATGTGTGTGCATGTGTGCGTACGTGCGCGGTAAAAACAGTCTCTTACTGTGGAAACAAGCCAATTTTCCACATTTCAAGCATCTCCCGAAAACCAGACAAACAAAGGAAGTGTATGTGTGCGTTGTGTTTTACAATTCATCTAATCCCTCACCCCACCGCGCTCCTGTCACGATAAGAGAAAAGTCCTTTTTAAAATGCCATCGAAACGTATATGCGTATATGTGTGTATGTATGTGTGTTAATGTGTGCAGTGCGCGCGTTAGAAGAGTAATTTGAGTGCGAAACGGTCCCGGAAAATAGAGCAGAGAAGTTCCTACGATATTTGTTTTTAAGGCGAAAGTTTGTGAGAAGTTGGAGAAAAAGGAAGTGCACATATTCATGTGTGCACTTGTGTGCACACGCTCGGTACCTTATCAAATTAGCATAACAACACAATACACACGACAAAACAGTGCAAAAACCAGCAACAATCCCCACTCATCTTCATAATTAGTAGGCTATGGATAAATCAGTAAGGATCTCTCCGTGTGAACCCTTCGACTGCATGTGTGTGAGTGTGCGTGTATGCGATGCTGCACGCGATGGCAGCATCAGACGATGATGACTACAGTGCTGGTGTCATCTGGTGAATGGAAAGAAGAAGCAGCAGGAGCACGGAGCAAGGAGCAAGGAGCGAGGAG